>QRFJ01001225.1:93642-142360 GCA_006176705.1 Cocos nucifera
GTGAGTGTCACAAGCAGATATCAATCAAATCTAGGTGAAGAACACTGGACTTTTGTGAAATGTATCCTTAAGTACTTGAGAAGAACTAAGGATATGATGCTGGTCTTTGGTAATAGAGAACTCCAAGTCCAGGGATACACAGACTCGGATTTAATGTCCGATATAGATGATCGAAAGTTGACATCTGGAAGTCTGTTTGTGTGCAATGGTGGAGCTGCCAGCTGGAAGAGTTCCAAGCAAATGGTGATAGTAGATTCCACCATGGAAGTAGAATATATCGCTGCATCAGAGGCTGCAAAGGAAGCATTCTAGTATAAGAAGTTGGCTGCAGAAATCAGAGTAATGCCATCAGATGCCATTCCTCTATACTGCGACAACAATGGCGCCATAGCCCTTGCTAAGGAGCCAAGGTCTCACCAGAAATCCAAGCATATTGAGCGGCGATACCACCTCATCCGCGATTACCTTGAAAAGGGTTATGTCGAGGTCAAGAGAGTCAACTCCATAGATAATGTGGCAGACCCACTTACAAAGCCGTTGGGCCAGCAGAAGATCGAAGCCCACCTTGAGAAGATGGGACTTAGACTTGTAGCCAATTGGCTTTAGGACAAGTGGGAGATTGTTAGATATATGTGCCCTAGAAGCCAGAATTGGCTGACACTTGTAATACACTTCTAGGGGCAAAATTGTAATTTTGACTAAAATCAATAAATGGGTTATTTTCTATCACATATGTGTATTTAGTGTCTGTGATACATCCTTTGAGTTAATGGTAATGATAATTCATATTTTCAAGAGTTGAAAATTTAAGACATGAATAATCATTATTAACTCATAAATTGCTCCCGACCATAGGATCATCACGAGGATGGTGATTGATCCGGAAGGTTGGTGTACAATCGCTTCTCTTTAGTAGATGAGTCTTGAGTCTACGGTGTGGAGACACCGAAGCGAGAGTACAGGTACTCGTTAGAGAACGAGGGCACTGAGCGTGACCACCTCGAGTAGTCATTAGGGAGTCTACCTTCTCGTCAATGACTGACTCGATGCTGCAGTAGTGTGTCTGGTTCTTTGACCTGAGATGCATCGGCAGTTCACCTTGAGGGTGTTATAGTTTGACTACACCATTACTCGGTCTCCTAGCCATATGGAACCCTGAGGTGTATGTTGGCTATAGCATGTTCATTGTAGGAACTGGATTGCATCAAGATGGAATCTATCTACCTCGGTGGTAGAGGAGCAGCCCTATGATGATCATGAGAATCAAGTCCAGAAATCCATGGCCATGGTAGAGTGAAATAATAGAAAGAGTTTCTATTTAGATTTTCACATTGGACTCGAATCGAATGATTACATCATATGACAGAGACTAGGGTTTGATGAGTTCACCTTAACCCTAATCTGATCGGGGCTCAAGATAGAAGAACTTAATCACACAGGTAGCTGCACCAAGAGGTTCGCATTCAGCTCTGATGGGTTGCCACCATATACTGCTAGGTGTCACTGGTGGATTTTGGGAGCAATTAGAATGATTTAGATGATCGATCATTCTAGCTGTTCGAATCAGAAGAGTTCTGATCTATCGAAAGGAGTTTCGATGATGTCGATGATAGAGATCATGACATATCCCATTACCATACAGAACTGAACCTAACTGGGTCACACAAACAAGGGTTTGAATCTGGTGATCATCAATTGAACTGATCTAGTTCAATTGATCTGAATGAGATTCAATTAGGTTCAAGAAAATCGTGCTAGCACTCGATTGAACCTAACGTTCTTCTTTTGCTATCATAAATAAATAAGTTGTCCTGTCTGAGCCAAAGGAGTTTGTGCTCAATCAGAGGCCTTCATATGGTCTGACTGGAGGTTGTCCAAGTCAGAAAAGGTTGTCCTTATTTGTAAGACACTACCTGCCATTTTTGGTCACCTGCCATTTCTTGTTCTTTGACTTTGGTCAAAAGTCTACCTTTGACTGGTCAAATATTGACCATTGACACTTTGAACTTTTGACCATATGTCATGCACCTATTGGAGAGCTGGTGGGGGCCTGTCCCCCTGCCAGAACCTAGCAAGGAGAAGGGCACACGCCACCCTAGGCGTGTTGCCCAAGTTGGAGGCGCCTAGGAGTCCTTGTTGGACAAGGACCAACAAGGACTCCACCTCTCTTTTGGATTCCAATTAGAGTTCTTCCTAAAACCAACTTTGACTGGTCTTAGGCGACCTCTAAGTAGGAATTCAGGGGTCTCTATTCCCACCAATCAGATTTAGATCTGATTTCATAAAGGGTTGTGATTGGTTGGGAGGAAGAAGAGTTGGATCACGCTTAGTCTGTAAAAAGATTCAATTGAGATTTGAAAACCCCATGCCCCAAGGCTGCCTCTCCCCTCCTCCTCCATGCCAAAGCTTCTTCTCCTTCTCCTCTCCACGTCCAAAAGAGTTTTGGACCTTGTTTGGTGCGATCCAGATCAAAGAAAGGTGATCAAAAGTAAGAAGGCTGCACTGCTGCAAAAGAACGACTGCTGATCTTCAAAAGGAGTTTTGAAGATCCTCCAGATCAGATCCAGATCTAATTTTTGGAGGTGTGATAGAGAAGAAGAGGATCTCCAGATCCAACCCAAGTGGATACCGATAGAGGCCAGGCGCTTGCGTGGCTAGATCCAGAACCTTCTGCTGCAAACAGGATCATCAACAGGGTAATAGGATTACCCAAATTCAAGTAAATTAAATTTAATTTAATTTATCCTTATTTTATTTTGTTTATTAAAATAATAAGAATCAGATCTGAAATATATCAAGATCTGATTGAGATCAAGAGAAAAATTTTTGAAATATATCTCTTGATCTGATCAGATTTGAACGAACCTGGTCTGGGAAATCAGGATTTTCCCTTCACTTAAATCATGTAACAGTTATATGCTTTAGATTTAATAGTCTCATAGTATAGTTCATATTTCTGATTAAGGAATTCTCCTTGGCTGTCTGGTCATGAGAGTAAAAAGGATTTAAAGGCTCTCTCTTTCTATTCGATGGGATGCTCTTATGGCGTGTAGGGGTGTTGCGTGTTTGCCCTTAATCAAAAATCAAAAACTTACTTTTTTGCAAAATCCTAAATCCTGAAATCCTAGGATTTTTTATGTATATTTTGTTATTGAACTCTTAGACTTCATTAAGAGTTAAGTTTATGAAATTAATTAGATCTAAAAATTATAAATTTTTAGATCTAAGACACCTTCATAAATCATGGGTTCGGGTGTGGGTAGCTCAATTAGATCTAGCGGTTGATCAAACTGAATCAACAATTGGTTAGGTGGAATCAAGAGTGCTTAGATTTGAACAGCCTAATAGGATTAAGTCTTGGTCAAGGTCGACTCACCATCACATATGATCGATTAAGTTATGAACTAATTTGACTTCATGGTTTGAGCCTGGATTGTAGGCTAACCCGATCCTGATCAGACAAGTCAATGTTTAAGGTAAGTATGACAGATATGACCAGTGATCTTTAATTGGAAGCTACTCGATTTGAATGTATTTATGATGAGTTAATGACATATTCCTCCCACTGATCTCACTTACTTGGTCGATTGAGTCGATCAAATTTTGGTTCGAGGTGGCTAACAATTCGAGCTAACCTATGCCACTAGGTTAGTCAAAAAATGTTATGACTAGTTGAGTCAAAGAGACCAAATCAAATCTTTTTAAGAAAATATTAAGTCCTAGGTCTTCCACCATTGTAGATGTGTGGGTCCTTTTTGGGGTTGATTATTCTCGACTAGATACAATGGTTCAGTTGCACCGGAAAGATGCAACCATATCTATTAGGCATTGGATGCTACGGGTTGGAGGATGGGTTGGAATTAATATTTTGAATATAGTGAGGGATCCAATCAGGAATCCAATTCATGCAAATAGTGGGTTTGACTTAACTAAGGAGTGGAGCAATATTTCGAGCATGGTGAGCTTCATGAATTAAAGACCAGATTTGGATGCACCATGATTAGAGAATCATTGGACAATAGTTGTCCGCTCGCTGGCTGATCCATCATCAATAACTATTAGGTGAGGTGGTGAGCTGATAAGTACCATAAATTTACTAATAAAAATATTAATTTATCAATTAATTTATATTAATTTTTAAGAATTAATGATTAATTTATATTTATTTTTAAGAAATTAATATTTTTATTAATTAAAAAATTAAATAAAAATTAATAAAATAAAATTTTATAATTAATGGAAAGAGTTTATTTTTTTGATCATAATGAAATAAGTTTCATGCAAAATAGAGCTAAAATAGAGAAGATATGAATTTCTAAAGAAATAAAATAAATAAAAATTAAATGAAAAATAACATACGGCTTAGCCGGCTCAAGCCGCTGCGCTATATCAGTCGGCATGTCCAAATGCACCGAGCCAAGCTGACAAAGCTAGCACGCCAAGCTAGCCATGCTAGCCGACTCAGCTGTGGAAGTCGTCAGCCAGTCCACGATCCAAGCGTAGACCGCAAACTCAGCAAAAATCGATGAATCACGAAGCGACACATGGCGGACCTAGACCCTTAAAGGGTTTACAAAAAATCTATCATGGCTCACAGAATATTTTGGACTTTTCATTTAGCGATAGGAGGTGCTGATTCATTGTGGTGTGCGGTGCAGCCGGTTCACCAGGTCCATGAGAACAGTAATTGCGCGATCGGATGGATCCGGTTGATTGCGGTCAAGATCGGATAGTGGAGGAAATTTCCTACTTCAAACTACATAAGGATCGCCATCGGATGACAGCACTCACATCTGACTTAGATCCAATGGTCCAGAATACTCCCGACGGTGACCAGGACTCCCAACACGCAATCGATGGCTAGATTTCCTCCATCAATGTGTGATCAATGGTCGGAATTTAATCTAACCTAATCTGGGTTGATACACATCCAATTTTGATGATTTTTGATTCATTGGATTCCTATTGAAGGACTAGATTTCACCAGACTTCATCGGATTTGTCTTAAAGCTATTTTAATCTAAATTTTACTCAAATTTCTTCCTATTTTGACGATTAAAAAGGCTCTTTGTCCCACATTGCCTAGAAGAAAATCCTCAACTCCTCCTAGCTCTATAAATAAGACCCCAGGCCTTGAGAGTTCATTATCTTCGATTAAAGTGAAGCTTTGGTATAGGGTGAAGCTAGGCTTTAGGTTAATGGCTACTTCGAGGCAACTGATGTCGAGAGGAAGCTGGGCTTCTACACCATCTTTCCACCATTGTCGATCCAAGATCAGAGATCAGGCTATTTTATTTTATTTTATTTTTTAAATTTTATGTATTTAAATTCTAAAATTTTAATTAATGTAATATTTATTTTCATGCTCTTTAATTTCATGCTCTTTATTTTTATTATAATTTAAATTCTACACTTTAATTGTTGCTTTTTATTTTACTGCAAGTAGATGCTAAGATCTAACTAGTAAATCTTAGTACCAAGTTTACTTTTCTACATAATTTATTTTTCATTTTACAATTTTAATTTTTGACTTTAAATTTTTTTTTTAATTTTTTTTTTCAAAAATCAAAGACTTTAAATCTAAAACACTATCTTTCTTGTGGATTCGACTCGAC
This sequence comes from Cocos nucifera, assembly GCA_006176705.1. Classification (NCBI taxonomy): domain Eukaryota; kingdom Viridiplantae; phylum Streptophyta; class Magnoliopsida; order Arecales; family Arecaceae; genus Cocos; species Cocos nucifera. The sequence continues at coordinate 99,258 of QRFJ01001225.1, forward strand.
TCACTGCTATCTACGTATTTTTAATTATTTTAAGAAGTCAGATTAAACTGAAAAATATGGTGTCTTAACGACAACATCGCGCTCTTATCAAGTTTCTGGCATCATTATCGGAAAAGGCATGGACATTAAATTTTTGATCTTTTTAATTTTTTTATAAATAAATTATAAATAAAATTTTTATTTTCTTGTAAATATTGCTTGCTAACTTTTTTTTATTTTATAGAAAAAGAGATTAAAGAATAAAAAGAACTAGGATAAGGAACAAATCATTCAGTTTTGATTGGTGAGTCAATCCTAACCCTAGTCCTTTTCTCTTTTTATTTATTTATTTATTTTTATTTTAAATTAAATTTAAAAAAATATATCCACTTAAATCTAATTAAAAATCTCATGACAAGATTAGAAATCCTAACTGCTTAGAGCATGCAACATATTAGTTTTATTTTATTTTATTTTTTTTAGTGATCGCTGGAGACAAGGTAAGCTCTTAAGTTTAATCAATTTCATGCATCTATTTTAGTTGCATAGAATCCCTTATTGAAAGTGATTGTGCATATGCATCTTTAAATCAAATTAAGGGCAACACCAGATTAAACAAGATCAGATGGGGATTTGATCATCCTTTCTTGGTCCATAAACAACCAACTAGCATCTTGCATTGACCTAAGCCTTTAATTTTAAAATCAATTAGACATCAGCCCTAGGAACTTGAGCTCAATAGGACAAAAAACCCTAAGAGTTGAACCAAGTTAGGGTTAGTCAATTTGACTGGTATCTAGGAAAGTGGTTCAGGGATGACTGGGCCCGAAGGAAGGTGATTTCTAATTGATTTTGTTAGCTTATCTGACTAAGCATAATTAGTGTCTAAGGCAAGCAACGGGGGGACTCCCACCGATCTTACGCATACTTGACCAATTGATTGGCTGATCTTATGCTTGGAGGGCTTGAAGGTGATCTTGGCAGTTAGAAGCTATCTAGATCTAGGATAATTCTTAGTCAGGATTGATTGACCAACTGGATTGCTAACCAACATTATCATTAATTAAAACTAATTCTTCTCTCTCTTCTTAGCTCTATGACTTCATAGAACCTCTTCTTTAGAACTTTTATTTCTTTCTTTTTTTTTCTCTTCAAAAATAAAATAAAATAAAATAAAAATTAAGTTAAAAATTAAATTTAATTAAATTAAACTAACTAAAAAATATTAAAAATAATATTTAAATTAAATTAAAAATAATAATTAAAATAATTAAAATAATTTTAAATTTTTTTTAAATTAATAATATAATAAAATAATAAATATATATAAAAAATTTTAAAAAAATAATCTAAAAAGTTTTGAACCATATATTAGGATTACACTAATACATGCATGGTAGGAAATCGCTTTTCTGATTTAGTTGAATTTAATTGAATGTTTGATTCATATTAAACCTGATAATTAAATGACTGATCTAAATCTAATAGTCCAAAAATTAGATAAATTTGACCTTTTTTCCAAGAAATTAGATCAACTCCTAACCCTAGGTCAACTATCTCCTGCATAATTCATATCACCTTCTAATTATCAGAAATTTTATTCTATTTGTGCTAGCCCAACCCATCATGTGAATGAATGTCCTGTTGCTGCACAGTTTTCACATTTTATCCAAGAATAAGTTCAAGCTACTCAAGGTTACTCCAAACTAATTAATGACCCATTTTTAAATTCATATAATGCAGATTGGAGCAACCACCATAATTTTTCTTGGACATTCCAACAGACTCATACTCAGACCCAAATTTCATGTATCCAAAATTATCAAAATAGGCCCCAACATCAAAACTATACCTATAATAATGGTCAGCCTAGTCAATTTACCCAGCCATCATATACAACCAGCTATCATACCCACCTCCTCAATAGACCAATCTAGCTGATGATAGATTTATCCAACTTCAATAATTAATTCTGAATCAACAACAATCGATCTTGACTCAATAAGAATCTATTGCCAAGTTAGAAGCTCAAATAGGATAATTAGTTTAGTCTAACACGAGGAGAGAACTAGATCAACTATCGAGCCTACTAATTTCAAACAACTCACCTAATATTCACCAACTATCTGGACTAAGTTATCAATTTAATGTCTCACTTAAGAATCCCCAATTTGAGAATGCCAAAGTAATTTCTGAACTTAAAAGTTATAGGATTCTTATGGATCCATACCAAGATCAGGTGAGAGAGGCTAGTACTGATGCTAGCCAAAATAAAAATTTAGAGAAACAGGTTAGTACTAAGACTAACCACATAGAAGAATCTAAGTTCGAAACTAGTACTGATGCTGGTTCCAGTTTAAATAAGATAGACATAGAAAAAAGAGAATAGATGATTTACTCGAGACTTATAAACCTAATGTCATATTTCCTTCAACCCTAGAAGCCGATTCTTCTTACAAAAATCAAGAGGCATATAATGAAGTATCAATGGAGTTGTTTAAGCAAGATCACATTAATTTATCTTCAGAATTAAACCTATCTTTAGAAACCCTTCCAATACCCAGTGTATTAAACTTAACTCCTAATACAAAAACTCCATTCATGAGTATTTTAGAAGAACAAATAAGAAAAATTCTTAATAAACATTGGTCTGAGAATGGGGTCATAAATTATGTTCTCCTAATTAACAATGAATATATCAATAATGGAATTATAAATCAACTTTTTGAGGTTGGCAATTCAAAACCATTGAAATTTGTCAATCGAATATTTGACACAGGATAGTAAGCTGCATTGTGTCTGGCTGAAGACGATAAACTTAGCATTTGTTGGAAAGCAACCCAATATTTAGTTTTTTTTCATCTAATTTATCTTTTTAGTTTCTTTTCTTTTTAGGACATGTTGAATAAGATGGAGGGAGAGCCCAAATTCTCAAAGGCATATGCTAGACCAAAAATATACTGAGTCAGGTATATTCTTTCATGTTCTTTATTACATCCTTTATTTTTTATTCTCCATTGAGGATAATATCGATTAAGTTGGAAGGGAGAAAAATAAAAATTTTAAAATTTTAAATCTCAAAAAAGTTAGTATTTAGTATTTAGACACCAGCTTATGCTTAAGAATCGAATTAAACTAGGCATTTTTAAAATAAAATTAATGCATGGATTAGAGAATTTATGAGATATTGAGGGATCAAGTATTAAGAAAATTCAATAAATAGTTAAGTCTAGAATATAAAAAGTTTTTTTTTTTGAGCATTTCTTATTTTTTCTACTAGCATCAAAGAAAAATCTACTTTTTATGGGCTTGTGTAGGGTAACAATATATTTTTTCATATAAAAAAATTAAAATAAAATAGTTTTTAAGTACTTCTCACTAAGTAACTGGGCTTCTTTGCCTAAGCAAGCATTGAGTTTCACATCAAAAGGTAGAAAGGGCAAAGAAGCTCATTATAAAGCTAGTCTTAACTCATAGCTTGTTTGATTCGAGCTAGTAAGCTCGAGGGGTATTCTATACCTAGTGCCCTAAAGCCAACTGGTTTGGAAGTCATTAGCCCAAAACTCGCTATATGGATCAAATAGAAAGCTTAAGGGGTTATGACACTCAATAGTGGTACAACATTAAAAAAAAAAGTTTCTCATTGAGTAATCGAATCCTGTTGTCTAAGTAAGCAATGATATTCGCATCAAAAAATGGATAATGTGAAAATAAAAATCAATAAATGAAGGATGGAAGTAGCAATACACTTGTTTATATGAATGTTTAGACAAATTAGAGATAAAGGTTGGATAATTTAGAAAAAATTCAAAAAAATTTAATGTTCTTTACTTAATTTTTCTATTGATAATTATTAATACCCCAATGATATACCTCACTTATACTCTACTGAATATCAATGGCCATTTTAAAAATTACTTAGATAAAATTCGAAACTCTAAAGTTAAAAGGTATTTAAAACTAAATTTTTTTATTACTCGAGGATGATCAAAGCTTAAGTTGAGGGGTGTGATAAGTACCATAAATTTATCAATAAAAGTATTAATTTATCAATTAATTTATATTATTTTTTAAGAATTAATGATCAATTTATATATTTTTAAGAAATTAATATTTTTATTAATTAAAAATTAATTAAAAAAATAATAAAAATTAATATAATAAAATATTATAATAAATAGAAAGAGCTTATTTTTTTGATCATAATGAAATAAGTTTTGCATAAAATAGAGTTAAAACGAAAAAGATATGAATTTTTAAAGAAATAAAATAAATAAAAATTAAATGAAAAATAACATATGGCTCAGTTGGCTCAAGCCGACATGTCCAAATGCGCCAAGCCAGCCATGCTAGCCGACTCAACCATAGAAGCCATTAGTCGGTCCATGATCTAGGCTTGGATCGCCAGCATAGCAGAAATTGGTGAATCACCGAGTGACACGTGGTGGACCTAGACCCTTAAAGGGTTTACAGAAAATCTATCGTGGCTCAAAGGACATTTTGAACTTTTCACTTAGCGATAGGAGGTACTGATTCATTGCGGTGTGTAGTGCAGCTGGTTCACGTAGTCCATGAGAACAGTAATTGCATGATTGGACGGATTCGATTGATTGCAGTCAAGATCGGACGGTGGAGGAAATTTTCTACTTCAGACTTCATGCGGATCGCCATCAAATGGTAGCACTCACATCTGACTCAAATCTAATGGTCCAAAATGCTCTCGACGGTGACCAAAACTCCCAATGTGCAATAGTGGCTAGATTTTCTCCATCAATGCATGATCAACGGCCAAAATTTAATCCGACCTAATCTAGGTTGATACACATCCAATTTTGATGATTTTTGGTCCGTTGGATTCCTATTGAAGGACTAGATTTCACAAGACTTCATCGGATTCATCTTAAAGCTATTTTAATCTAAATTTTATTTAGATTTTTTTCTATTTTGATGATTAAAAAGGCTCTTTATCCCACATTGCCTAGAAGAAAATCCTCAACTCCTCTTAGCTCTATAAATAAGACCCCCAGGCCTCCAGAGTTTATTATCTTCGATTAAGGTGAAGCTTTGGTACAGGGTAAAGCCAGGCTTTGGGTTAATGGCTGCTTCGAGGCAACTAATGCTGAGAGGAAGCTGGGCTTCTACACCATCTTTCCACCAATGTCGATCGAAGATCAGAGATCAAACTATTTTATTTTATTTTCTTTTCTTTTTAAACTCCATGTATTTAAATCCTAAAATTTTAATTAATGCAATATTTATTTTCATGCTCTTTAATTTCATGCTCTTTATTTTTATTGTAATTTAAATTCTACACTTTAATTGTTGCTCTTTATTTTACTACAAGTAGATGCTAAGATCTAATTAGTAGATCTTAGTACCAAGTTTACTTTTCTGTATAATTTAATTTTTACCTTATAATTTTAATTTTCAACTTTAAATTTTATTTTTAATTTTTTTCTTTTCAAAAATTAAAGATTTCAAATCTAAAACACTACCTTCTCTGTGGATTTGACTCGACTCACTGCTATCTATGTATTTTTAATTATTTTAAGAAGTCGGATTAAAGAGATAAACATGGTGTCTTAACGACAACATCGCGCTCTTATCAAGTTTCTGGCACCATTGTCGGAGAAGGCATGGATATTAAATTTTTGATCTCTTTAATTTTTTTATAAATAAATTATAAATAAAATTTTTATTTTCTTATAAATATTGCTTGCTAACTTTTTTTTATTTTGCAGAAAAAGAAATTAAAGAACAAAAAGAACAAGGATAAGGAACAAATCATTCAATTTTGCTTGGTGAGATCAATCCTAACCCTAGTCCTTTTCTCTTTTTATTTATTTATTTATTTAATTTTTAAATTAAATTTAAAAAAATATATTCACTTAAATCTAATTAAAAATCTTATGACAAGATTAGAAATCCTAACTGCTTAGAGCATGCAACATATTATTTTTATTTTTATTTTATTTTTTTTGGTGATCGCTGTAGACTAGGTAAGCTCTTAAGTTTAATCAATTTCACGCATCTATTTTAGTTGCATAGAATTCCTTGTTGAAAGTGATTGTACATATGCATCTTTAAATCAAATTAAGGGCAACAGCCAATTAAACAAGATAAGATGGGGATTTGATCACCCTTCCTTGGCCCACAAACAACTAACTAGCATCCTGCATTGACCTAAGCCTTTAATTTTAAAATCAATTAGACATCAGCCCTAGAAACTCGAGCTCGATAGGACAAGAAATCCTAAGAGTTGAACCAGGTTAGGGTTAGTCAATTTGACTGGTGTCTAGAAAAGTGGTTCAGGGATGACTAGGCCTGAAGGAAGGTGGTTTTTAATTGGTTTCATTAGCTTATCTGACCAAGCATAATTGGTGTCTAAGACAAGCGACGGGGGGTCTCCCACTGATCTTACACTTATCTGATCAGTTGATTGGCTGATCTTATACTTGGAGGGCTTGAAGATGATCTTGGTAGTTAGAAGCTATCTAGATCTAGGATAATCCTTAGTCAGGATTGATTGACCAACTAGATTGCTAACTAATATTATCACTAATTAAAACTAATTCTTCTCTCTCTTCTTAGCTCTAGGACTCTTTAGAACCTTTTCTTTAGAGCTTTTATTTCTTTCATTTTTTTCTATTCAAAAATAAAATAAAATAAAATAAAAATTAAATTAAAAATTAAATTAAATTAAACTAACTAAAAAAATATTAAAAATAATATTTAAATTGAATTAAATTAAATTAAAAATAATAATTAAAATAATTTAAAAAATATTTTTTTTAAATTAATAATATAATAAAAGAATAAATATATATGTATAAAAAATTTTAAAAAAATAATCTAAAAAATTTTGAACCATACATTAGGATCACAATAATACATGCACGGTAGAAAATCACTTTTCTGATTTAGTTGAACTTAATTGAATGATTGATTCATATTAAACCTGATAATCAAATGACTGATCTAAATCTAATAGTCCAAAAATTAGATAAAGTTGACCTTCTTGCCCAGAAATTAGATCAACTCCTAATCCTAGGTCAGCTATCTCCTGCATAATTCACATCATCTTCTAATTATCAGGAGTTTTATTCTATTTATGCTAGCCCAACCCATCATGTGAATGAATATTCCGTTGCTGCATAGTTTCCACATTTTATCCAAGAACAAGTTCAAGCTACTAAAGATTACTCCAAATTGATTAATGGAGCAGCCACCATAATTTTTCTTGGACATCCTAATAGACTCAGGCTCAGACCCAAATTTCATCTACCCAAAACTATCAAAATAGACCCTAAGATCAAAACTATACCTATAATAATGGTCAGTCTAGTCAGTTTACCCAGCCATCATATAGCAACTAGCTATCATATCCACCTCCTCAATAGACCAATCTAGCTGATGATAGATTTAACCAACTTCAATAATTAATTCTGAATCAACAATAATTGATCTTGACTCAACAAGAATCTATTGCCAAGCTAGAAGCTCAAATTAGATAATTAGTTGAGTCTAACATGAGGAGAGAACTAGATCAACTATCGGGCCTACCAATTTCAAACAATCCACCTAATGTCCACCAACTATCTGGACTAAGTTATCAATTTAATGTCTCACTTAAGAATCCCTAATTTGAGAATGCCAAAGTAATTTTTGAACTTTAAAGCTACAGGATTTTTATGGATCCATACCAAGATCAGATGAGAGAGGCTAGTACTGATGCTAGCCAAAATGAAAATTTAGAGGAACAGGTTAGTACTGAGACTAAGCACATAGAAGAATCTAAGCTCGAAACTAGTACTGATGCTGGTTCCAATTTAAATAAGATAGACATAGAAAAAAAGAGAATAGATAATTTATCTGAGACTTATAAACCTAATATCCAATTTCCTTCAATCCTAGAAGCCAGTTCTTCTTACAAAAATCAAGAGGCATATAATGAAGTGTCAATGGAGTTGTTTAAGCAAGATCACACTAATTTACCTCTAGAATTAAACCCATCTTTAGACACCCTTTCAATATCCAGTGTATTAAACTTAACTCCTAATACAAAAACTCCATTCATGAGTATTTTAGAAGAACAAATAGGAGAAATTTTTAATAAACATGGGTCTAAGAATGGGGTCACAAATTATGTTCTCCTAATTAACAATGAATATATCAATAATGGAATTATAAATCAACTTTTTGAGATTGGCAATACAAAATCATTAGAATTTATCAATCCAATATTTGATACAGGATAGTAAGCTGCATTGTGTCTGGCTGAAGACGGTAAACTTAGCGCTTGTTGGGAGGCAACCCAATATTTAATTTTTTTTTCATCTAATTTAAATTTTTAGTTTATTTTCTTTTTAGGACATATTGAATAAGTTGGAGGGAGAGCCCAAATTCTCAAAGGCATGTGCTAGACTAAAAATATACTGAGTTAGGTGTATTCTTTCATGTTCTTTATTACACCCTTTATTTTTTCTTCTCCATTGAGGATAATGTCGATTAAGTTGGGAGGGAAAAAAATAAAAATTTTAAAATTTTTAGTCCTAAAAAAGTTAGTATTTAGTATTTAAACACCTGATTATGTTTAAGAATTGAATTAAACTAAGCATTTTTAAAATAAAATTGATGCACGTATTAGAGAATTTGTGAGATATTGGGGGATCAAGTATTAAGAAAATCCAATAAAGAGTTAAGTCTAGAACATAAAAATTTTTTTCTTTGAGCATTTCTTATTTTTTCTACTAGCATTAAAGAAAAGTCTACTTTTTATGGACTTGTGTAGGATAACTATATGTTTCTTCATATAAAAAAATTAAAATAAAATAGTTTTTAAGTACTTCTCACTGAGTAACCGGGCCTCTTTGGCTAAGCAAGCATTGAGTTTTGCATCAAAAGATGGGAATGGTAAAGAAGCTCATTATAAAGCTAGTCTTAACTCGTAGCTTGTTTGATTTGAGCTAATAAGTCTAAGGGGTATTTTATACCTAGTGCCCTAAAGCTAACTGGTTTGGGAGTTATTAGCCCAAGACTCGCTACATGGATCAAATAGAAAACTTAAGGGGTTAAGACACTCAATAGTGGTATAATTTAAAAAAAAAAAAAACATTAGTTTCCCATCGAGTAACCGAGACCCGTTGTCTAAGTAAGCAATGATATTTGTATTAAAAAGTGGGCAATGTGAAATATAAGTCAATAAATAAAGGATGGAAGTAGCAATACACTTGCCTATATGAAAGTTTAGACAAATCAGAGATAAAGATAGGATAATTTAGAAAAAAATTAAAAAAATTTAATATTTTTTACTTAATTTTTCTATTGATATGTGTTAATATTCAAATGTTATACCTCACTTATACTCTACTGAATATCAATAGCTATTTTGAAAACTGCTTAGGTAAAATTTGAAACTTTAAAGTTAAAAGGTATTTAAAACTAAATTCTTTCTTTACTCGAGGATGAGCAAAGCTTAAGTTGGGAAGTGTGATAAGTACCATAAATTTATCAATAAAAATATTAATTTATTAATTTTTTTATATTATTTTTTAAGAATTAATGATCAATTTATATATTTTTAAAAAATAAATATTTTTATTAATTAAAAAAATTAATTAAAAACTAATAAAAATTAATAAAATAAAATTTTATAATCAATGGAAAGAGCTTATTTTTTTGATCATAATGAAATAAGTTTTGTGCAAAATGGAGCTAAAATGGAGAAGATATGATTTCTAAAAAATAAAATAAATAAAAATTAAATAAAAAATAACATACGGTTCAATCGGCTCAAGCCACCATGTCATATCAACCGACGCATCTAAATGCACCAAGCCTGCCACACTAGCCAATTTAGTCGTGGAAGCCATCAGTCGGTCCACGATCCAGGCGTGGACCACCAGCTCAGCAGAAATCGATGAATTACGAAGCAACACGTGGTGGACCTAAACCCTTAAAGGGTTTACAAAAAATTTATCATGGCTCACAAAGCATTTTGGACTTTTCACTTGGTGATAGGAGGTGCTGATTCATTGCGGTATGCAGTGCAGCCAGTTCACGCGATCCATGAGAACAGTAATTGCGCGATCGGACGGATCGGATTGATTATGGTTAAGATCGGATGGTGGAGAGAATTTTCTACTTTAGACTTCATGCGGATTGCCATCGGATGGTAGCGCTCACATCTGACTTAGATCCAACGGTCCAGAACACTCCCAACGGTGATCAGAACTCCCAACGCATGATCAGCGGCCAAAATTTCTCCATCAACATGCGATCAACGGTCAGAATTTAATCCAACCTAATCTGGATCGATACACATCCAATTTTGATGATTTCTGGTCTGTTGGATTTCTATTGAATGGCTAGATTTTACTAGACTTCATCAAATTCATCTTAAAGCTATTTTAATCTAAATTTTACTCGAATTTCATCTTATTTTGATGATTAAAAAGGCTCTTTGTCCCACATTGCCTAGAAGAAAATCCTTAACTCCTCCTAGCTCTATAAATAAGACCCCAGGCCTCTAGAGTTCATTATCTTCAATTAAGGTAAAGCTTTGGTACAGGGTAAAGTCAAGCTTTGGCTTAATGGCTGCTTCGAGGCAACTGGTGCCTAGAGGAAGCTAGGCTTCTACACCATCTTTCCACCAATGCCGATCCAAGATCAGAGATCAGGCTATTTTATTTTATTTTTTTTATTTTTAAATTTTATGTATTTAAATCCTAAAATTTTAATTAATGCAATATTTATTTTCATGCTCTTTAATTTTATGCTCTTTATTTTTATTACAATTTAAATTCTATACTTTAATTATTGCTCTTTATTTTACTATAAGTAGATGCTAAGATCTAACTAGTAGATCTTAGTACCAAGTTTACTTTTCTGCATAATTTAATTTTTACTTTACAATTTTAATTTTTGACTTTAAATTTTATTTTTAATTTTTTTTTCAAAAATTAAAGATTTTAAATCTAAAATACTATCTTTTCTATAGATTCGACCCGACTCACTGCTATCTATGTATTTTTAATTATTTTAAGAAGTTGGATTAAACTGATAAACATGATGTCTTAACGACAACATCGCACTCTTATCATGAGCTAGTCGGTAGGACCGCACCATCCACTAGAAATGATTGATCATGGAGATTTTTGCATCTCTACCAAGAAAGTGTAGGGATTTGAGAAAATAGTGGGAGTCTACATTGTTTAAAAATGAAACTCCTAAATAAATTATTTGAGTCAAATTACAAATCTAACTAGAAATTTTGACTCTTTATAGGAAAATGACTACATCAAAACTCCTAGCTTGAATCCTAGATACCCATAAGTTGACTAGACCAATTTACAAGGATTGGCTAAAGAACTTTAAAATTATTTTGGGTTTGAAATGGCTGACCTATGTATTGAACTAGGACCAACCCTACTTTACCAGCATGTCTAACTGTGGATTAGAGAGCATCTCATGAAAAGTGATCGAACAGTGATAATAAAGCTAGGTGCTACATGTTGGGCTCAATATCAAATGAGTTACAGCACCAACATGAAGATATTAGGATTGCTCACCAAATGTTGGCGCACCTACAAGAGTTGTTCGGTGATCAGAATCACATAGCACATTATCAAGTCTCCAAGAGACTATTTAAGGCACATATACATGATGGACAGTCGATCCATGATCACTGCTTGATGATGATCAAGGACCTAGAAGAGCTTGAGAAGCTCAATGTCTTGATGGATAGGGATTTGCATATTTATGTTATCCTGCAATCCTTGAGTGATTCGCATGGGCAGCTCATCGTGAGATTCCATATGAATTAGCTTTAGTGCACCTTGGTCGAGTTAATAAACATGCTGGTTACTATTGAGCAAACTTTGAAGAGTTCAAAGGATTTAGTTCTAGCTATGGGGTAGACTCCTTTCAAGAGAAAATCTTTTGGAAAAAAGAAAAGTCTACGAAGTAGCAAAAAATAGAGGGAAAAAGAAGGGTGAGCCAAAGAAGAAGATTGCATAGAAGGAAAAATATTTTCACTACAACTTCAATGGTCATTGAAAATGAAACTACCCTAGGTACCTAGCCAGCCTGAAGAACAAGCAGGAAGAAGGACCTTTTGAAGATGTTGGTGCAAAATCTAATCGCCACCGGAGGAGCACCAAAGTCGGAGAAGATGAGGTCCCCATTGTTGACTTGCAAGACAAGTCTCGTCCAGAGCCCGGGGTGGGTGGCTCTGGCAAGACCCTCCGACGATCAAGTCAGCTCTTTCGACCAATAGAAATAGAGTACTCAGAAGAGAAAATTGCAAGATATCAAGAAGGAGAAGAGAGCTTAGAGAAAATATATCTGGAGGGTCCCTTATATAGACGAAGCCTGTAACAAACTGATAGTGACAGCCATAACATCAGATGGTGGGCTGCTCGAGACCACGTGAAGTTTGTTATGGGGGGTAGTGTCTGTTGTCATGGTATGCCAGTCCATTTGGATTTAATAGTCAAAGTTCGAAGGAGCAGGCATTAGTTGATGATGAATCTTTGAGTTACATCAATACCAAAGGAGTTCGGACCCCTCTTAGGCAGTCTGTGGGTGAGTTGGTTTGCGTGTGAAGCTAGGTTCATGTGGAGACCTTCCTAGATGACTGCGTGAAGTTCGGCTACTAGAGGAGTCTGAAAGGAGTTTGGCTGCTGGAGGAATCTAGGAGGGATTCCGCTATTGGAGAAATCCGGAAAAAGTTCGTGATTGAAGCTCTCCGGTGATTACGAGTTTCACTTGGCTAAGCACCAAACCAAACTTCGATGGGAGTGAGGTTTACCCTCAACAATAGTCTTCCTACTTTTGAGTTCGAGATTCAAGAAAAGGAAGTAAAAAGATGACAGTCAAAGTTCCTTCCCAGGCTCCCACCTTGTCCGGATGAGACATTTTGGCATTTACCGTGCTGGCATTAAAACTTCTCAAATCTAAAATGAGTTCGAAAATATGGCCCTTCGTTTCTCCCACCGAAACTCTATCCTAAGAATGGTGCCATAAAGACCCTACCTATGGTAGCCTTTCTATTATGATGAGTGGGACACGAGGCACACGCTGACCGACCGAAGTTGATCCACGATCATAAGTACCTTGGGTTACTTCTGGCTACTTAAGATATTCTCCCTTCGCTTGAAAGTCATTCCTGTCCGAGTCTTCTCCATTTGTCAGTCTCCATCCGCTTTCTTCCCAAGGGTCTTAACCTTCTCCCTCGCCTTCCTAAGCTCCAGACATCCTTTCAACTGGCCCTCACTGCATCCATCATCCTTTCATTCTCTCCAGACAGCTTAGGTCAGTTTTCTAACCCTTCTTATAGGTTATTTGTGCCTTTCATTTTTGGCTTTCTTGCTTCCCTAATTTTTTGGTGGCGACCTTTGCCCCGCATTTTTTTTCTTATTATTCTTTTTTTGGAGGTTTTCCTAGGGTTTAATCTTGATCTGAATGTCTTTTGAAATCTCCCACTCCATCGGTTCGTGGGGCTCGTCCGGACCAACCTTCTTTGGCCCTGCACCCCTGGTCGAGGTAGAACCCACGAACTTGTCCCGCTCATCTTTCGCTCTAGACACCATCCCATCTGTTCTTACCCCAGATGATCTTTCTCTGATCCGAATCCAATATAGAATCCCTATGGAATATGGCCTTGAACTTCCTAGCCCTGACAATTGAGTCAGCTCCCCTCCGACCAGCCGATTTTGCTTATACTTAGAAACTTTGCATGCCAGGCTTAGGCTCCCACCATCCTCTTTTGTAGTGGCCCTCTTTCGATTTTTAAACATCTCCTTTGCATCTGTTATACTGAACTCCCTTCGATTTATCATAGGTTTCCTCTCCCTCTATCGGTTGGCCAAAGTCCAGCCGACCATTTCACTTTTTAGAAATTTCTACACTTTCAAACGCCATCCTTCCATAAAGGATTGACGGTACTTTCCCCCTAGGTCAGTAAGAAGGGGTTATTGAAAGGTGCCCCTTCTTCCATTCACAACTGAAAGAAAAAGTTCATTTTGTACATTGCCTGACCCTACCATTAGGTCTTCCTCCATGGGATTATATTAGGGAGTCAGTTCGCCGAGCTCCTAGCTTAGACGGAGCCAACCTTGATTTCTCTAATAAACTTAAGGCGTACCGAGTTCCTCCTCTTCCCGACCTTCTAAAGAAATAGACCTTGTTCAACCTGGGTTTGAGTCCCGATGACCTCGCAAGTATATTTTTTGATTTTTGGATCCACATGGTTTCGCATACGTGTATTGCTACTGACCGTGTTTTTTTTTTGCTTTTTTTTTTGTTACAAAAATAGACACACAAGCTACCGAGATACTTACCAAAGGGCTCTACATGAAGAAGAGGAAAGGGAAGGGGCCAAGCGATGGCTCAAAGAGTGTGAAGGTCAGTGCTTCCAGCTTTGAAGTCCCCATCCTCACTACCGCTACATTCGAGGTCATCATCGATGCCGAGACTACCCTAACTATCAAAGTCTGCACCACTAGCGAGGGCCCAGTACCTTCCATGCACTCAGGTCCCTCCAGCGGGGATCGGGCTTCGAATTTTCCTACCAAGAAAGAGATAGGGGAAGGAAGAAAAAAGAAGAAGGCCATTGCTAAGATGTCCCGCAAGGCTCGCCTTAGCAGGGAAGATGGTGATAGTGACGAACGAGGGGAGGATCCCTTCGACAATCTAGAGATCGTCCAGGATCTAACCAATAGGTTCACCATGCTGGACGTGGTGGACCAGATGGCCGACCTTGACCCACAGTAGCTCATCTGGGGTTCTCTCGAAATCATTCTCAAGGTGATTGCTTCGTTGCCCAACTCTTTCTCTTCTCTTCTATTCTCTTTCTTTTCTTTTTCTTTTCTTCTCTTTTTTTTTAACACCAATCGTTTGTTACAGTCGGTCACCAGATGCTCACCTACATCAAGAGGGTGCATCGTTAGTAGGCGGAGGCACGAAGGCCTAGGAGGACCTTTGAGTCGAGATCCATCGTCTTCAAGAGAGGGTTGATGAGGTCGAGCACCTTATTGAGGAGAAGGCAGAGGACATCGTAAGTCTCCAGTGTGCACTTCACGAAGAGGAGCTAGTCTCGACCGAACTAAAGGCCGCATTGGCCTTGGAGGAGGAAAGGAGGAGGGAAGCTGAGAATAGGGTTGCCAAACTAGAGACCCAAATGGCAAAGTCAATCTTGGAGGCGATAACCCGGGCCATGGAAGAGTTCAAGACCTCTCTCGAGATGAGGAACCCGAATGTCGAGTTCGGCGTTTATTAAGAGTTTCGAGCTCTGTGAAGGCAGGGTGGCTCAAAGGTTCCTTGAACTCGACCTCAGCTTTCTGGAGGAGGAAGATGTGGCAGATGTGGGACCATCCGATGCCCTAGTGGATCCTCCCTTCGTCGAGCCTGCATCCGATCCGTCTGAGTTTGCCGCAGAAGTGCTCGAGCTAGTTCGAGCACCCGAGGCAGCCGAGAGCGCTCTGGTTCCATCTTTTGTCATTCCTTCTAAGGTTGAAATTCTTGAATAATTGTATATTTTGCTTTTTCGACCCTTTTTCTCTTCGTACTCAAAATTTTTGATTAAATGAAGGTGGATTTCTTTTTTTGTTCATACCTTTGAATATTTTTCATACCTTGAATGTAGTCTCCCATCAACGCTGACCCACTACCTTAGGGGGTTCTTTTAAAATTCTTAATAAAATGCCTGAAGAAGGAAGTCCATCAGCTGAGAAAGCAGTTAAAGAAGACAGAGGATGACCTTCGAGCTTCGTGAAAGAATGCTTCGAAGGTGACCAAAGAGGTTACTTACCTCCAGAACATGCACATGAAAGATGTTGCTAGTTCCAACATTTGAAAGGAGAGCTTCAAGAGGGAGCTAGCCGAACTTTAGAAGAGTGCGAGTGATAAATCCTGGGCATTGACGGTGAAGATCAGCTCCCTCGAGACTCAACTCAAGACGGCAAATGAGAAAGTTCAACTTCTGGAGGGGAGCTCGCCGCGGTCCTTCGATAAGGCACGATTTGAGTGGGATTGATCAATGAGGTTCTCCGTACTTCAAAAATAGTTGCACAATGCCGAGCTCACATATGAGACCCACCAACTGGGCTGGAGTGGTAGGATGTCCATGTTAGAACAAAAGCTTCGTGCCTCCAACAATGAAGGAGCCTGGCTCCAGTGGCAACTCGATGATGGTTTCTAGGATGGTACGAGCAGGGAGGCTGAGGAGGTCACCTCTTTGTAGAGGACTATCGATGAGCTCTGGGAGTCGATCGAGGCAGAAAAGGCTAAGGTTCAGTGGCTGAAGCTTTAGCTCACCTGTGAACATCGGGCTGTTAAGAATGCGGAGGCTGAGTCTGAAGTTTTGAGGAGACAGCGTCGAGAGCTGGAGGGTAAGTTTCAGCTTGCCAACAGAATGTACCTAGATGGTCTCAACAAGAAGAAGGAGCTTGAGGAGGAGATCGTTAGGCTAAAGCAAGCCTTGGTCATGACTTGGATCGGTAGCCTGAAGTTTGAGGAGTCTGATCACCTTAGGGCTTCGGCCTCTTCCCCTTCTCTTTCTTTCTTTCAGTGTAATCGACCTTGTCGGCCTATGTTTTGCTTATAATGCACTTATTTTTGTAACAAAATAATATGTTTCTCATTATTATCGTTTTGCATGAATTCAAGGCTTATTTGTGGCCTTACCTTCTTTACCTCATTTTTTTTTCTACGCTGCCTTCTTATGGAATGCTTGTTGTGGATGCCGAACTAGGACCTCTTCCGCACACCAGGATAAAGTCTTGCCTTTCGGATTTAACATAGTCAGGTCATCATGAAAAAGCACGTGTAAGGATCCTCCGTTGAGTTTCTTCCTTCCCCTATTCTTTGTGTCCTTACCTTCTTTACCTCATTTTTCTCTAAGTTGCCTTCTTATGAAATGCTTGTTGTGGTTGCCGAACTAGGACCTCTTCCGCATACTAGGATAAGATCCCGTCTTTCATATTTAACGTAGTCAGGTTGTCGCAAAAAAATACGTGTAAGGATCCTCCGCCAAGCTTCTTCTTTCCCCTCATCATTGGTTAACAAGATTCTGACTTTAGCTCGCGTTAGGATGAGGCTTTCCTTCTATTCTTAACATGGCTTATGGGGGCGCGTTAGAGTTGTCAGTAGGGCCTCTCCCCCCATCTCCTCTTAGTTTAACAAGGCCTTCGACTTTGCCCACGTTAGGACGAGGCTCTCCTCTTATTCTTAATAGGCTGTAGAGGCGCATTAGGGCCATTGATAAAGCCTCTTCTCTCATCCCATCTTAATTTAACGAGGACTTCGACTTTGCTCATGTTAGGATCAGGTTCTCCTCCTATTCCTAATAGGCTGTAGGTGCACATTAGGGCCATTGGTAGGGCCTCTCCCCTCATCTCATTTTAGTTCAATGAGGCTTTCAACTTTGCTCACGTTAGGATGAGGTTCTCCTCCTATTCCTAATGGGTTGTAGGGATGCGTTAGGATCATTGGTAGGGCTTCTCTCCTCATCCCGTCTTAATTCAATGACACCTTTGACTTTGCTCGTATTAGGATGAGATTTTTCTCCTATTCCTAATGGCCTGTAGGGGCACATTAGAGCCATTGGTAGGGCCTCTCCCTTCGTCCCATCTTAGTTCAACGAGGCCTTCGACTTTGCTTGCGTTAGGATGAGGTTCTCTTCCTATTTCTAATAGGCTACTTTAGGTTGCTTTAGAAAGTTATTAGTCATTACACGATCTTTGCACTAGAAAATAGTGATGTTAAAATAGAAAAGTTTTATTGAAGAAAAGTTACTGGTAGTACATTCTCAAATTTTTTAAATTTTGAGGCCGTGGGAGGGTTGTTCGTTTGAGCTCCTTCAAGCGATAAGTTTTGGACTGGATAACCTCCTCTATTTCATACGGACCTTCCTAATTTAGAGCAAGCTTTTCTTGATTCTGGGGCTGTGAGATAGCTACTCGCCGAAGTACCAAGTCCCTCACTTTGAATATCTTGCCTTTGACTTTTGAATTATAGTAGCGAGCTACTTTTTGCTTGTAGGCTGCCATCTAAACTTGGGCTTACTCCCATTTTTCTTTTAATAAGTCAAGGTTAGCCCTAAGGCCCGATGAGTTTTGCTGCTCATTGAATACCATGACTCGTGTTGACGAAAGTTTAAGTTCTATCGGGATGACCGCTTTCGTTCCAAAATCCAAGACAAATGGGGTCTCCCTAGTTAGCAATCTTTGGATAGTTCGATATGCCCAAAGTACATGATAGAGTTTATCTATCCAAGTCTCCTTCACTCTCTCAAGTCTTGCTTTGATACCTTGCAGTAGGGTTCTATTTGTCACTTTGGCTTCTCTATTTGCTTGTGGGTGGGCGACTGATGTAAAATGATGAAAGATGTTCAGATCTTCATAGAATTTGGCAAATCTTGCTTCAGCAAACTGCCACCCATTATCAGTTATGAGAGTTTAGGATAGACTGAACCGGTAGATGATTGACTTTCAGATGAAGTCCTGCTCCTTGGCTTCAGTAATTTTTGCCAATGGTTCGGCCTTGATCAATTTAGTGAAGTAGTCGATTGCAACCAGAAGAAACTTTCATTGTCTGGATGTTATTAGAAAGGGGCCAGGTATATCCATTCCCCACTATGCGAATGGCCATGGTGCACTTAGTGGAGTAAGTTCGGAGGTCGGCTGTCTTTATATGTTTGCATTTCTCTGGTAGCGATCACATTTCTTGACATACTCTATATAATCATGGTACAATGTCGGACAATAGTATCCCTACCGAAGTAGTCTTTGTGATAAGGATCTGGCTCTAACATGACTTCCGTAATTTCTCTCATGCACTTCTCATAATATGAAGTCAGCCTCTAAAGGTCAAAGCCATCTCAAGAGCAGTAGAGAATACGACCTTTTATATAGCTTATCTTCATATAGAACATACCAAGAAGCCTAATTTTTGAGCTTTCAAGCTTCTTTCGGATCATGAGGGAGAGCTCCATCTTTAAGGTAGGCAACTAGAGGGTTAATCCAGCTCGATTCACGCTCAACTTGCATAACAGGCTGTGACTCCTCTAAGCTTGGGCACTTTAGGATTTTAAAAAATACTTCTTTAGACAGTTCGGCCAGGGCTAAAGTGGTAAATTTAGAGAGAAGGTCGGCTCTTATATTCACTGCCTTTAGAATCTTTTGAATACTAAAACTGTTGAAGGCTGCAGTCAAGTTTTTCATCTTCTCAAGGTATTTTATCATGCTTTCCTCCTAAGCTTCAAAACTGCCATTGACCTATCCGACCACTAGTTGGAATCGCTGTAGATTTGGAGCCGGTCCACTTCTAACTCTTTTACTATTTTTAACCCAGCGATCAAAGCTTCATATTCGGCCCCATTATTAGTTGCTGGGAATTCAAAGTGCAGCGCATATTCGATGATGATGCCTTCTAGGTTTACCAAGATCAACCCTACGCCCGCTCTAGAAGCATTGGATTAGCCATCCACATATAGGACCCAAAATCCTTCAGGAAAGTCGGCCCTTTCCTCAAGAGAGCCCGACTGCAACCACGGAACACTGATTTCATCCTGTTCAAGCTTGGTTTCATCTAGGATGGTACATTCTACTACAAAATATGCTAATATTTGGGCTTCGATCAATGATCGAGGTCGATAGTTGATGTCAAATTCTATGAGTTCGATCGCCCATTTTGTGATTCTTTCGAAGTCATCCATTCAATGAAGGACTGTCTTAATTGGTTGATCCATGAGAAGCACTATGGAGTAACCCTGAAAGTAAGGTCAGAGTCTCATAGCAGTAATTAGAAGAGCGTAAGTCAATTTTTCAAATTTAGAGTACCTGATCTTTGCATCCCTCAGGACCCGGCTTATGTTGTAGATCGACCACTGCACTTTTGTTTCCTCCTTGATCAGGACTGCTGCCAGGGCTACTGGGGAGATTGCTAGGTTCAAGAATAATTCTTCTCCGAGCTCAGGCTTTGCTAGCAATAGGGGTGAGTCGAGGTAGTTTTTAAGCTCCTCGAATGCCTGTTGGCATTCCATCATCCAGCAGAAGTTCTTTGGCTACTTGAGAGCTTGAAAAAAGACCATGCATTGCTCAACTAATCTCGAGATAAAGCAATTTAGGGATGCCACTTTTTCGATCAGGCATTGAACTTCTTTAATTATTTTTGGAGCAGTCATTTCTTGAATAGCTCAAATTTTTATGGATTTGCTTCAATCTCACGCCTCGATACCATGAATCCAAAAAACTTTTCCCAAACCACTCCGAAGGCGCACTTGGTCGGGTTCAGTTTCATCTTATACTTCTTAAGTGCACAGAAGGTCTCTTTGAGGTTAGCGATGTGGTTCATTAAAGCTTGGCTTTTGATGAGCATATCATCCATATACACCTCCATGTTGCAGTCGATCTATTTCTTGAAGATTTTGTTAATCAGGAGCTGATACATTACCCCTGCATTTTTTAGTCCGAAAGGTATAACCCTGTTACAGTGAAGACCAATTTTCTTCTCATCCTCGGGTGCCATCCAGATTTGGTTGTACCCAAAATAGGCATCCATAAAGGTGAGGAGCTCGTGGCCCGAGGTTGCGTCCACTAGTTGATCAATCCTGGATAGGGGGTAGCTATCTTTTGGGTAGGCTTTGTTCAGCATTTTAAAGTCTATACATATCCTCCACTTGCTATTTGCCTTTTTGATGAGCACCATATTTGAGACTCAGCTCAGGTAGTTAACTATTTAGATGAATCCAGTCTTGAGGAGCTTATCGACTTCTTCCACAATTGCTTCCTACCTTTTTGGAGCATGACTGCGCATCTTCTCTTTTATTGGTCGACACTTGGGATCAACAGCCAATTGATATTCCATAACTTTGGCATTGATCCCTGGCATATCTGCTGGGACCCAGACGAAGACATCCACATTCTTTCGAAGGAAGGTGATGAGTTGTTCTCGAACCTTGCTCCCTAAGTTGGAGCCAATCTCCACAGTGTGCTCTACGTTCTTGTCATCCAAGGACACGACTACAAGGTCTTCCATAGGCTTGCCCCACTCCTCCATATGGTCGTTGCGGACATCTAGCCCATCAACAGGGCAAAGGTCGGGCTGGGGGTTTTTCTGTAAGGCAATGGAGTAATATTGCCTTCCTATGGCCTGGTCTCCCCTAATCTCTCCAATTTCGTAACTCGTTGGAAACTTTACCTTTAAGTAATAGGTTGATACCACAGCTCAAAGTACATTCAAGCCAGGTCGGCCAAGAATAGTGTCGTAAGTAGATGGAGCTTTTACAACTAGAAAATCAATCTGCACTCTGGCCAGCCTTAGGCATTGCCCTGCAGCAACAGTCAGAGTTATTATGCCCTTAACTGGCATGATGTAGTCAGTGAAGCCTACCAATAAAAAATTTATATGTCCCAAATGATTATTAGGCAAAGATATTTTTGAGAAAGCATCATAAAACAAAATATCAGTAGAGCTTCCATTATCTATCAGAATGCGGTGCACATCATAGTTAGCAATGTTTAAAGAGATTACAACCGCATTATTATGCAGGAATTGAACTCCTTGGGCATCTTCATTGGTGCAAGCAATGGGCTCCTCAGTTCTCCGCCTCTTCTCGAGCTCTGCTGATCTACTAGCCTTTCCTCACCGAAGTCCCCCAGAGATGGTGTTGATGATCCGAGGGATGGTCGATCTAGCTCCCGCTCCTTCCTTCTTGGTGGTTCTGGCTGTGGCAGTGCCCTCGATCGATCTTTTCGTCCTTCGAGCCGACGTCATAGGAATCGATCGAGCCTGTCCCATCTGATGAGCTCCTCGATCTCATCTTGGAGCTGGATATACTCTTCAGTATCATGACCATGGTCATGATGATAGAGACAGTACTTGTTAGAATTGTACTTGCTAGGATGAGAGCGCATCCTCTCTAGTCTAGGTAGTTGCTCCTTAATCTCTATCAGTACTTGCATTTTTGGAGCATTGAGGGGGGCATAGTTGTAGAACCTTCATAGGAGCGAGCCCCATCATGCCTTTCTATCAGGGCTTCCTTTCTTCCGAGCCTGGGGAGGAGTTTAGGCTTGCTTGTGCTTAGGGGGAGTTTGGGAGTGCAACCAAGCTTCACTCATCTTTCCTTCCTCAGCGGGCCTGCCCAGCTCGTCAATTCGCCACTCTCTAATGGCTTTATTATCCTTGACCTTGAAGGCCTCTTCCGCTCGGGCATACCTTTCCGCCCGAGCCAGCATATCGACAAAATCCCTAGGGTACTTTTTCTCCAGGGAGAACAGCAGATTATTCTTCTGAAGGTCGCTTTTTAGTATGGCCATAGCAACAGACTGGTCCAGATTCCAAACTTTTAGAGCTGCTGCATTGAAGTGGTTGACATAAACCTAGATGGATTCTTCCTCTTGCTGCTTGATGTTGATGAAGGATTTCGAGCCTCGCCTGGGACGATGGCTACTAATAAATTGAGCCACAAACTGATGGCTCATTTGATCAAAAGAGAAGATGGTATTCGGCTTGAGGATCGAGTACTAAATCCTGGCTGCCCCTTTCAAAGTAGACGAAAAAGCTCGGTACAAGATGGCATCGGACGTGCCATGGAGCAGTATCATTATCCGAAAGGCCTCTAGATGATCAACCGGATCGGAGGTCCCATCATAGCTCTCGAATTGGGGGAGCTTAAAGATTGATGGTATTGATTTCTGCATGATGCAATGAGAGAAAGGAGGGTTGGTATAGATATCATTACTATAGGAGGGGATGCATGGTAGAGTTCTTCGATCTGCCGGTTCATCTCTTATAGTTTTCATTCTAGATCATCTCAATCGTGGATCTCCAAGGTCTTTTGGCTGAATAGGGGCAAAGTCCCCCTAGGGTTAGAGTCATGATCAAAGCAAGCTCTCTCAGCCCTCTGCTTTCCCTTCTCGGAGGTTATCGGTCGACTAGCCCAAGTCAACCACCCACAGACTGGATCACGGGATTTTGGAGAAGTCTATTTCGACTGAATTAATGCTAGAGGCTACTGCTGCTGCATGGCCTGCATCGCTTTCGTGAGGCTGCGAACCTGCAGCACTAGCAGGTTGAACTGCTCCATATCCACCATTGCTGTAGGTGGAGCATGAGTCGCTGGGGATGAAACAGGGGTGGATAGATCTAGATGGAATCTAGTCGTGGAGGCCGTTGACCATCGGGTAGAAGCTTTCCTAGGAGGCATCTTTTCTGGGGAGGATGACCTCGGAGAAGAAGAAGAGAATTCTCTACTGAGCACTCCTTTAAAAATATGGAAACCTTAGAAATGGAGGTTCAGGTCTCCTCCTTCTAGTGCCAATCCTATTGGTGCAAAATCTTATCACCACTGGAGGAGTGCCAGAGTCGGAGAAGACGAGGTCGCCATCGATGCCCTGCAAGATAAGTCTCATCTAGAGCCCAGGGTTGGTGGCATTGGCAAGACCCTCCGATGATCAAGTCAGCTCTTTTGATCAATAGAAATGGAGTACTCAAGAGAAAAAATTGTAGAATATCGAGAAGGAGAAGAGAGCTTAGAGAAAATATATCTGGAGGGTTCCTTTTATAGATGGAGCCTGTAACAAACTGATAGCGACAGCCATAACTGTCAGGTGGTGGGCCGCTCAGGACCACGTGAAGTTTGTTATGGGAGGTAGTGTCCATTGTCATGGTGTGTCAGTCCATTGGGATTTAATAATTGAAGTTTGGAGGAGCAGGCATCAGTTGGTGATGAATCTTTGAGTTACATCAATACCAAAGGAGTTCGGACTCCTCTTAGGCAGTCTGTGGGTGAGTTGATTTATGTATGGAGCTGGATTTGTGCGGAGACCTTTCTGGGTGACTGTAGGTAGTTCGGCTACTAGAGGAGTTTGGAAGGAGTTTGGCTGCTCGAGGAATTCGGAAGGAGTTTGGCTGCTGGAGGAATCCAAGAGAAGTTCGATTACTGGAGGACTCTGAGAGAAGTTCGTGATTGACGCTCTCCCATGATTATGAGTTACACTTGGCTGAGCACCAAATCGAAATTCGGTGGGAGTGAGGTTTACCCCAAATAGAAGGAATGCTCGTCATTGAGTCTATCGAGCAAAACGTGAATGCCATAGGATCAAAATGATCTATAGATAGTATTAATGAAGGTATCTGTGGCACCTTAAAGCTAGGTCATATAGCTAAAGACAGGATTAATAAATTGAAGAAATTTGGACTAATAGGTCCATTGACTTTTGAGTCATATCCGATTTATGAATTATACCTTCAAGACAAAATGACCAAGCTCCCTTTTATAGGACATGAGAAAAGGGCCACAGACCTACTTGCCCTGGTACATATAGATGTGCGTGACCCATTTGATGTGCCGACCAGAGGCAATTACAACTACTTTATTATCTTTATCGATAATCTATCATATGGATATGTGTACTTGATGTGACACAAGTTTGAAGTCTTTGAAAAGTTCGAGGAGTTCAAACATAAAGTAGAAAAGCAAATCAAAAAGCCTATTAAAGTTCATCAATCAGATCAAGGATATGAATACCTAAGTTTGAAATTTTTGAACTATCTCAAGGTTAGTGGCATAGTCTTATATCGGACTCTGCTTGGAATATCTCAACTTAATGAATTTTCAGAATGGAGAAATCGAATCCTATTAGATATGGTCAGATCCATGATGGGCTTCATGGATCTTCTTGAGTTTCTTTAGAAACATAGTTTAATGATAGCTATTAAATTACTAAATAGGATTTCATCTAAAACTATTCCTACCACTGCATATGAGATATGGCATGGTAAGAAGCCAAGTCTAAGTTATCGTAGAATTTGGATTGTCCGATAGTGGACAAGTTAGAGTCTTGGTCTCTTAGAGATTGGTTTATTAGATATCCTAAAGAGTTATTAGGATATTATTTCTATTTTTCAGAAGATCAT
This sequence comes from Cocos nucifera, assembly GCA_006176705.1. NCBI lineage: Eukaryota > Viridiplantae > Streptophyta > Magnoliopsida > Arecales > Arecaceae > Cocos > Cocos nucifera. Next base: position 124,158 of record QRFJ01001225.1, read on the forward strand.
AATGTGATTGTGGGTTGACACACCATTTTTCTTCAAAAATAGTTTATTCAAGATGGTAGCATTGGAAGATAGATTAGGCTTGAGGAGAAAGTTTCCAAAGAGCAAAGAGCCAAGAAACCTGAGGAACCCAGTTAGTCTAAGCTGATCCACAATTCACTACCTCATCCACCTCATAGGTCAAATAGGATTTTCCATCCTCCTAAAGGTACTTAGGTACTATTTTAGAGGATGTAAAGAAAATGTTCATCACAGAAAATAGGGTTCATGGTGATGATCCCAAAACCTATGATGAGGTGATATAAGATATCGACTCTGAGAATTGGTTAGAGGCAATGAAGTCAAAGATTGACTTGATGTGCTTGAACCAAATTTGGATCTTGGTAGATCCACCTGAAGGTACAACACCTATTAAGTGTAAATGGATCTTCAAGAGAAAAGACAAGTGCTGGTGAGAATGTGGAGACATTCAAGACTGGGCTAGTGGTGAAAGGATATCAGGATATCTTCTCATTAGTGGCCATCCATCTGCACATTGCTTGCCATTATAGTATATTTCAATCATGAAATATGGTAGATGGATGTGATAACGGAGTTCATAAATGGATATTGATAAATCGTGATACTGTCGTTAAAATATCAAATTTATCAGTTTAATCCAACTTCTTAAAATAATTAAAAGTACATAGATAGCAGTGAGTCAGATCAAATCCACAAGGAAGATAGTGTTTTAGATTTGAAATCTTTGATTTTACAAAAGAAAAAGAGAGATTTTGAAAATAAAATTAAAGTCAAAAATTAAAAGTGGAATTTAAATAGTGCAAAAAATAAACTTGGTACTAGGATCTACTATTTGAATCTTAGCATCTACTTGTAGTAAAATAAAGAGCAATAATTAAAGTATAAAAATTAAATTATAATAAAAATAAAGAGCATAAAAATAAATATTTCATTAATTAAAATGTTCATAATTTAAATACATAAAATTTAAAAAAAAAAATTAAAATTAAAATTGGTTGATCTCTGATCTTGGATCAGCGTTAGCAGAAAGATGGTGTAGAAGCCCAGCTCTTCCTCTCGACACCAATTGCCTCAAAGCGACTATTAACCAAAGCCTAGCTCTATCCTGTACCAAAGCTTCACCTTGATTGAAGATAATGAATTTTGGAGGCCTGGGGTCTTATTTATAGGTGTTGGAGGGTTGGAGGATTTGTTATCAGGCAATATGGGACTAAAGAGGAGTATAGATCCATGTTTGTTGAAGAAAATAGCAAAAAATTATTGGATCAAAGGTTTTGTGAAGTCTCTGCATGTTCTGGTCGTCAGATGGTGATCTAAGGCTTCAAAAAATATCAAAAATGGAGTTTTATCGGCCCAAATCGAGTCAAAAAATATTCTGGCCATTGATCGCACGTTGATGGAGGAAATTAGGCTATTGATCACATGATGGGTGCCCTAATCACCATTGGGAGCTCTGTCAGCCATTGGATTGTCGCTTGAAGCATGTGCGGCCATTGGATCGAAGTTCTGGTGCTGATGGCATTCGAATCAGAGTAGGAAAATGTCCCCGCTGTTCGATCTTGATCGGCAACAACCACAGCCGCATGATCGTGCACTTTTTGTTCCCATGGGCTGCATAGATTGAGTATACCGCAGATTGCAACCAATCAACATGCACATTTTGGAGAGTGAAATGACAAAACTGCCCCATGCACCATGACAAAAATACTGTAAACCTCTTAGAGGTCTTGGTCCACCACGTGGCAGGCTCTGATTGGCTGGTCTCTACTGAGCTAGCGGTCCATGCTTGGTTTCATGGACCAATTGATCAACTTCTATGGCTAAGTCAACTTTGATGGCTTGGTGGTTTGGTTTGCGGCGCTGGCTGAGCCATTTTTTTTATTTTAATTTTTTTTAAAAAATTAATTTTTGGTCCATTTTAGCTCTGATTTGCTTCAAACTTATTTCATTATGACAAAAAAAATGAGCTCTTTTCATTGATAATAATATTTTATTTTTTATTTTTATTATCTTTTAATTATTTTTTTAATTAATAAAAATATTAATTTCTCAAAAATATGTATAAATTAATTATTAATTTTAAAAATAAATATAAATTAATTAATAAATTAATATATTTATTGATAAATTTATGGTACTTATCACATCTCCCAACTTAAGCTTTGCTCGTCTTCGAGTAAAGAAAGAATTTAGTTTTAGATACCTTTTAACTTAAGAGTTTTGAATTTTATCTAAGTAGTTTCCAAAAGGGCCATTGATATTTAGTAGAGCATAAGTGAGGTATATTATTGGGGTATTGGTACTTACCAATATAAAAACTAAGTAAAGAATATCAAATTTTTTTGAACCTTTTCTGAGTCATCCAAACTTTATCTCTGATTTATCTAAACTTTGATATGGGCAAGTGTATTGCTACTTCCATCCTTTATTTATTAATTTTTATTTTTTAAGAAAAAATCCTAATTTCTTGGATCGGGTTCGTTCAGATCTGATTGGATCAAGAGAGATATTTCAAAAATTCTCTTTTAAATCTAGATCAGATTTGAGATATTTCAGATCTAATTTTATAGATCTAATAAAAATAAAAATAAATTAAAATAGATTTAATTTTGTATCTTATTGTTGGATAATCAGATTATCCTGTGATGATCCTGCTGATTGTCTGAGGTTCTGGATCTAGCCACGTAAGTGCCTGACCTCTATCGGTATCCACTCGAGCTGGATCTAGAGATCTTCTCCTTCTTTATCATTTCTCCAAATATCAAATTTGGATCTAATTTGGAGGACCTTCAAAACTCTTTTTGAAGATCGGGTATCGTCTCTTGCAGCAGTGCTGCCTTCTTTCTTTCTCGTCATCTTTCTCTTACCTGGATTGCACCAAACTGGAGCCCAAATCTCCTTGGGCATAGAAAGGAGAGAGAGGACCTAAAGATGGCATGGAGAATGAAGAGGGGCAGCCTTGTGGCACGGGCAATGATCTAAGCTTTCTGGAACTAGGTGCATATAGGGTTTATATAGATCCTATTACGCCATGCAGTGCCATATCATCCCAGTCAATCATGTCGCTTCATGCAATCATATCTAAATTTGATTGGTGGGATGATATCACCTAATCCAATCAAATAAGATCCCCTCTAAATCATTCTTAGATGGCGCCTAAGACTAGTCAAAGTCTAATCTTTAACACCACCTAGGTAGAAACCCCAAAGTAACTGAAGTCCCATCTGTATGGGACTCTAGGTGCCTCTATCCATGGGCGCACACCTCTCTAGGCATGTGCCCCTGGTCCACCTACTTTTTAGTAGGTTGACTGATCCAAAATCACTCTCGTATTGGTGCATGACACATGGGCAGATGTCTAAGTGTCAAAGATCAATGTTTGACCAAAGTCAAAAGACAAGAATTAGCAGGTGACCGAAAATAATAGGTATTGTCTTAAATTTATCTCATAAATTAAGACAATCTTTTTCTGACCTAGACAAGCTTCAGTCAAACCAAGTAAAGGTACGTGAGTGAGCACAAACATATTTGGCTCAATCGAGACAACTTTTAATAATTATAGAAGGAGAACATTAGGCTCAATCGTGTGCTAGCATGATTTTCTTGAACCTAATTGAATCTAATTCAAATCAATTGAACTGGGTTAGTCCAATTGATGATATCCAGATCTAAACCCTTGTTTGTGTGATCCAGTTAGGTTCAGTTCTGTATGGTAATGGGATATATCGTGATCTCTATCATCGACATCATCAAAATATCTTTCGATGGATCAAAACTTTTTTGATTTAAACAACTAGAATGATCGATCATCCAAATCATTCTAATTGCTCCCAAAATTGACTAGTGACATCTAGTAGTATATGGTGGCAACCCATCAGAACTGAAAATGAAACCTCTTGGTGCAGCTACCTGTGTGATTAAGTTCTTCTATCTTGAGCCCCGATCAGATTAGGGTTAAGGTGAACTCGTCAAACCCTAGTTTCTGTCATATGATGTAATCATTCGATTCGAAGTCCAATGTGAAAATCTAAATAGAAACTCTTTCTATTATTTCACTCTACCATGGCCATGGGCTTCTGGACTTGATTCTCATGATCATCATAGGGCTGCTCCTCATCCACCGAGGTAGATAGATTTCCATCTTGATGCAATCCAGTTCCTACAATGAACATGCTATAGCCAACATACACCTCAATGGTTTCGAATGGCTAGGAGATCGAGTCATGGTAGGAGACCGAGTAATGGTGTAGTCAAACTATAACACCCTCAAGGTGAACTGTCCAATGCACCTCAGGTCAAAGAACCAGACACACTACTGCAGCATCGAGCTAGTCATTGCAATGAGAAGGTAGACTTTCCTAATGACTACTCGAGGTGGTCACGCTCAGTGCCCTCATTCTCTAATAAGTACCTGTACTCTTCTTTGGTGTCTCCACACCATAGACTCAAGACTCATCTACTAAAGAGAAGCGATTGTACACCAACCTTCCAAATCAATCACCATCCTCGTGATGATCCTATGGTCGGAAGCATTTTATGAGTTAATAATGATTATTCATGTCTTAAATTTTCAACTCTTGAAAATATGAATTATCATTACCATTAACTCAAGAGATGTATCACAGACACTAAATACACATATGTGATAGAAAATAACCCATTTTATTGATTATAGTCAAAATTATAATTTTGCCCCTAGAAGTGTATTACAAGTGTCAGCCAATTCTGGCTTCTAGGGCACATATATCTAACAATCTTCCACTTGTCCTAAAGCCAATTGGCTACAAGTCTAAGTCCCATCTTCTCAAGGTGGGCTTCGATCTTCTGCTGGCCCAACGGCTTTGTAAGTGGGTCTGCACCGTATTATCTGCGGAGTTGACTCTCTTGACCTCAACGTAATCCTTTCTCAAGGTAATCGCATGGATGAGGTGGTATCACCGCTCAATGTGCTTGGATTTTTGGTGAGACCTCAGGCTCCTTAGCAAGGGCTATGGTGCCATTGTTGTCGCAGTATAGAGGAATGGCATCTGATGGCATTACTCCGAATTTCTATGGCAAACTTCTTATACCAGAATGCTTCCTTCGCAGCTTCTGATGCAGCGATATATTCTGCTTCCATGGTGGAATCTGCTATCACTGTTTGCTTGAAACTCTTTCCAGCTGACAGCACCACCATTGCACACAAACAGACTCCAGATGTCGACTTTCGATCATCTATATCGAACATGAAAGTCCGAGTCTGTGTATCCCTGGACTTGGAGTTCTCCATTACCAAAGACCAACATCATATCCTTAGTTCTTCTCAAGTACTTAAGGATACATTTCACAGAAGTCCAGTGTTCTTCACCTGGATTTGACTGATATCTGCTTGTGACACTCACAGCATGGGCTATATCAGGTCGTGTACATAGCATGGCATACATGAGGCTCCCTATTGCAGAAGCATAAGGGATCTTGCTCATGCATTCTATTTCCTCAGGTGTGCTAGGGGCACATCTTCTTGGAAAGATGAATACCATGTCTGAAGGGTATTAATCCCCTCTTAGAGTTTTCCATACTAAACCTCTTTAGTACTTCCTCTATGTACATCTTCTGTGAAAGTCCTAGCATCCTATTCGGTCTATCCCTATAGACCTTAATTCCTAGAATAAAGGATGCTTCACCTAGGTCTTTCATGGAGAATTCCTTGGACAACCACATTTTGACTGATGTCAACATGGGAAATATCATTCCCAATAAGGAGGATGTCATCCACGTACAATACGAGGAAGACAACAGCGCTCCCACTGACCTTTTTGAAAACACATGGTTCCTCTTCATTTTTGATGAAACCAAACTTTTTGATCACATCATTGAAAATGAGTGTTCCAGCTCCGAGATGCTTGCTTAAGTCCATATATGGACCTTTGCAGCTTGCAAACCTTGTGATCAGTATCACTGGATGTGAAACCTAGCGGCTGTTCCAATATAGATATCTTCCTCAAGATATCCATTTAAGAATGCCATTTTCACGTCCATTTGCCATATTTCATAATCGAAATAGGCTGCAACAGCAAGCAATGTGCGGATGGATTTTAGCATAGCTACTGGGGAAAAGGTATCCTGATAGTCAATGCCTTCACGTTGACTATAACCTTTTGCCACTAGTCTAGCCTTGAATGTCTCCACATTCCCATCTGCACCAATCTTTCTCTTGAAGATCCATTTACACCCAATAGGTACTATACCTTCTGGTGGATCTACCAAGGTCCAGACTTGGTTTGAGTGCATCGAGTCAATTTCTGACTTCATTGCCTCTAAGCCATTTCTCGGAGTCGATATCTGATATCGCCTCGTTGTAGGTTTTGGGATCATCACCATGAGCACCATTACCTACGAGGAACATTTTCCTCTACTTTCCTCTGAAATAATACCTAAGTATCTTTCAGGGGGATGGGAAAAACTCTTTTCCGATCTACGAGGTGGAGGAGGTAGTGTTCTTATTGGCTCAACCTGATTTGGTTCCACTTGGTCCTTAGCTCGTTGCTGCTTGTGAGACTTTCTCATCAAGCTTGAATCTGCTTTCCAATGCCGCTATCTTGAATAAACTATTTTTCAAGAAAGATGGCATGTCGACTCACAATCACATTGTGGTCTTCTGGAATGTAGAAATAGTATCCTAATGACTCTTTAGGATATCCTATGAATCGAGCTCTAAAGGACCTAAACTCTAACTTGTCCGCTTGTTGTCTTTTGACATGAGCCGGACAACCCCAAATTCTGAGATGACTCAGACTTGGTTTCTTACCGTGCCATATCTCATACGGTGTGGTAGGAATGGTTTTAGAGGGAACCCTATTCAGTAAATAGATTGAAGTTAACAAATGAATGTCCCCAAAGAAAATCAGGGAGGTCTGTGAAGCTCATCATGGATCGAACCATATCCAATAGAGTCCGATTTCTCCGTTCTGAAACCCCGTTGAGTTGAGGTGTTCCTGGTGGAGTCCATTGAGAGACTATGCCATTTTCCTTGAAGATAGTCTAGGAATTCCTGACTAAGGTATTCACCTCCTCGATCTGATCGAAGAACCTTAATGGGTTTTCCAGTTTGTTTTTCTACTTCATGTCTGAATTCTTTGAACTTTTCAAAAGCTTCAGACTTGTGTCTCATAAGATACACATACCCATACCTAGACAGATCATCGGTAAAGGTAATGAAGTAGACAAAATTGCCTCTAGCCGGCACATCAAATGGGCCGCACACATCAGTATGTACTAGGGCAAGGAGATCTGTGGCCCTCTCCCCATGTCCAACAAAAGGGAGTTTAGTCATTTTGCCTTGAAGACAAGATTCACAAGTTGGATATGACTCAAAAGTCAATGGACTCAATAGCCCATTTTTCTCCAATTTGTTAATCCTATCTTCTGCTATATGACCTAATCTCAGGTGCCATAGATATCTGTCGTTTGGACTATCCCTAGGTCGTTTGGCATTCACATTTTGCTCGATAGTTAAAAATAGGTACATCAATATGTAACTGATAAAGACCGTTAATAAGAAAACCATTTGCAATTTTATTTCTTTCATAAAGAATGTTACAATGGTCCTTAAAGAAGGTAATCACATAGCCTTCTAGTGCTAAGCATGAAACAGAAATCAAATTCCTGCTAGCTGCAGGCACATAATAACAATCTCTAAACCAGATGGTAATCGAAGAGGGTATGTTCCCACGGCTACTGCAGCAACTCTTGCTCCATTACCGATGCGTAGGATCATGTCTCCATCCCTCAGCCTCCTGCTATCCTCAAGACCCTGCATGAAAGTGCACAGATGAGCACTAGAACCAGAGTCAAGCACCCAACTGGATGCAGAAGAAACCGTAAGGTTAGACTCAATAACGAGCATACCTCCAGAAAGGACCTTCCTTCTTGTTATTCTTCAGGGTGGCCAGGTAAGTAGGGCAGTTCCGCTTCCAATGGCCGTCGCTGTTGCAATGGAAAATACTTTTCCTTTGATTAGCGGCCTTCTTCTTCAGCTTCTGCCTTTTTCTTCTTTTCTTCTTCCACCTTTTGCTTTTTCACAGACTTCTTTTTCTTTTCCATAAGACTTTCTTTTGGAAGAAGTCCGTTTCCATAGCAAGAACTGAGCCTTTAGAACCTTTCATAGAAAGCTCAGCGGTAACCAGCATATTCATTAACTCGGCCAAGGAAAATTTTGAAGTTTATGCATGTGGTAATTCATGATGAATTGCCCATATGCATCAGTCAAGGATTGCAGAATTAATATCATTCTGCAGATCCAAGTCCAACTTCACACCGAGCTTCTCAAGCTCTTCCATGTCCTTGATCATTGCATCAGACAGTGATCTTGGACTGACTGCCCATCACGCATCTTAGCCTTAAAAAGTCATTTAGTGACTTGATACTTTGGCTGCGCGACTCTGTTCACCAAACATCTCCTGTAGGTGAGCCAACATTTGGCGAGCAGTCCCGATATCTTCATGTTGGCGCTGGAGCTCATCAGACATCGAGCCCAACATGTAATATCTGGCCTTATTATCTTCATTTGTCCATTTTTCAAGAGACGCTCTCTGTTCAGCAGGATGGACGAGCTGGTAAGGTGGGAGGGTCCTGGTCCAATAACATGAGTTAACTTCTCTGAAATTCCCAAAATAATTTTGTAGTTCCTGAGCCAATCTTTATAATTGGGTCCAGTCAGTCTATGTGTGTCCAGGATACGTGCCAGTGGGTTGGACGCAGACATTTTCCTGTAGAGAGTCAAAGATTTCTAGTTAGATACTGTAATTTTGACTTGACCAATTTATTTAGGAAATTTTATTTTTAAATAAATTAGCTCCCACTATTTTCTCGGATCCCTACACTCCCTCTGTAGAGATGCGAAAATCTCCATGATTAATGATTTCTAGTGGGTGGTGCGGTCTCACCAACTGACTCATCACCTCACCTAACAGTTATTGGTGATGGGTTAGCCAATGAGTGAACAACTCTTGTTCAATGATTCTCTAATCATGGTGCACCCAAACTTGGTCTCTAATTCATGAATCTCACCGTATCCGGAATATTGATCCACTCCTTAGTTAAGTCAGACCCACCATTTGCATAGACTGGATTTCCTAATTGAGTCTCTCACCGTATCCAAAATATTGAGCCCAACTCCATCCTCCAGCCCATAGCATCCAATGCCTAATAGACATGGTTGCATCTTTTCCGGTGCAACTGAGCCACTGTATCCAGCCGAGAACAATCAACCCCGGGAAGGGCCCGCACATCTACAATGGTGGAAGACCTCAGACTTAATCTTTTCTTAGGGAGAATTGATTCAGGTCTCATTAAACTAGACTTGGCATTAGTCATAACAATTATGACTAACCTAGTGGCATGGGTTAGCTCGGATTATTGACCACCTCAGATCAGAACTGTGTCAACAGATATGGCCAGGTAAGTGAGATCCGGTGGAAGGGAATATGCCATTAACTCGTACAAGAATGCATTCAGGTCGAGTAGCTTCCAATTAAAAACCAGTCGGTCGTATCTGCCAAACTTACCTTAGACACCAAATTGTTGAGTCAGAACCAATTGGGTTAGCCTACAATCCAGACTCTAACCTCTGAGCCTAATTAGGTCTTGCTTGATTGATCACTTATGTGACTCGATCTTGACCCAGACTTAATCCTATTAGGCTGGTCAATTTAAGCATTGTTGATCCCATCTAACCAACTCTTGATTCGGTTTGATCAACCGCTTAGACCTAATTGAGCTACCCAAGCCCGAACCCAGTATTATGAATATGTCTTAGATCTAAAATTCTCAATTTTAGACCTAATTAATATATTTCCATAATCTTAATTTTTAATTAAGTTGGGGTTCATAAATAAAATATGCACAATAAATCCTAGGGTTTCAGGATCTAGGGTTTTGCAGAAAGTAAGTTTTGGATTTTTGATTAAGGACGAACGCACAGCACCCCTACACATCATAAGAACACCCCATCGAATGGGAAAAGAGAGGGCCTTTAAATGCCCTTCTTCGTTCTTATGACCGGACGGCCAAGAGAGAACGCCTTAATCAGGAACATATAAAATACTACAAAACTAGTTAAGATCTATATCATATATCTCATATATAAAAATTGATCTAATCATGGCATATTTTTGCATACATCTCATGTATCATATCATGCATATTTTTAGATCTAAATTATCTCATAATAATCTAAAAAATTAGATTTAAATTGATCTAATCAAAATAAATTCTAATCTAGATAATTATGTAGAACTATTCTACAACTAGTCTAGACATGCATCAATCATATCTCATATGATTTAAAAATTAAATAATTTTATTTTCTATTTTTTAGATATTATTATAATATTTATAATATCAAAAAATAGTAAATAAATTAATTTAAATTTATAACTTAATCAAATTAAATTATGATCATGCAAGACTATACATAGAACAATTCTATTCTACAACTAGTCATGCATCTTGTAGAACTTAGATCTAAATTATTTAATTTTAATTTTTTTGATTTCAAATTTAATCACATCTTATGTGATATCTAAAATCATCTAGTTATTAAATCAAAAATAAATTTAAATTAGATCTAAATAATTTATGAGAACCTGGCTCTAATACTAGTTAAAGGAAAAATCTCAGTTTTTTGGGTCAGGTTTGTTCAGATCTAATTGGATCAAGAGGGATATTTCAAAAATTTTCTCTTTTGAATCTAGATCAGATCTAAGATATTTTAAATCTAATTTTATAGATCTAATAAAAATAAAAATAAATAAAAATAGATTTAATTTTGTACCTTGTTGTTGGGTAATCAGATTATCCTGTGATGATCCTGCTGATTGCCTAAGGTTCTACATCTAGCCATCCAGGTGCCTGAACTCTATCAATATTCACTCAAGCTGGATCTAGAGATCTTCTTCTTCTTTATCACTTCTCTAGATATCAGATCTAGATTTGATTTAGAGGATCTTCAAAACTCCTTTTGAAGATCGGGTATCGTCTCTTGCAGCAGTGCTGTCTTCTTCCTTTATTGTCACCTTTCTCTTGCCTGGATTGCACCAAACTAGAGCCCAAATCTCCTTGGGCATAGAGAGGAGAGAGAGGACCTGATGATGGCATGGAGGAGGGAGAGGGGCAGTGTTGTGGCATGGGCAATGGTTTAAGCTCTCTGAAACTAGGCACAGATAGGGTTTATATAGACCCTGTTGCGCTATGCAGTGCCACATCATCCCGGCCAATCACATCGCTTCGTACAATCAGATCTAAATCTGATTGATGGAATGATATCACTTGATCCAATTAGGTAAGAGCCCCTCTAAATCATCCTTAGATAGCACCTAAGACTGGTCAAAGTCTAATCATTGGCGCCACCTAGGTAGAAACCCCGATGTAACTGGAGTCCCATCTATATGGGACTCTAGGCGCCTCTATCCATGGGCGCACGCCTCCTTAGGCATGCACCCCTAGTCCACCTACTTTTTAGTAGGTTGACTGGTCCAAAATTACTCTCCTATGGGTGCATGACACATGGGCAGATGTCTAAGTGTCAAAGGTCAACATTTGACCAAAGTCAAAAGACAAGAATTAGCAGGTGATGAAAAATGGTAGGTATTATCTCAAATTTATCTCATAAATTAAGACAACCCTTTTCTAACCTAGACAAGCTTCAGTCAAACCAAGTAAAGATATCCGAGTGAGCACAAACATATTTGGCTTAGTCAAGACAACTTTTAATGATTGTAGAAGAAGAACATTAGGCTTCAATAGTGTGCTAGCATGATTTTCTTGAACCTAATTGAATCTAATTCAAATAAATTGAACTGGATTAGTCTAATTGATGATATCCAAATATAAACCCTTGTTTGTGTGACCCAGTTAGGTTCAGTTCTATATGGTAAAGGGATATGTCGTGATCTCTATCATCGTCATCATCGAAACACCTTCCGATGGATCAGAACTTTTCTAATTCAGATAACTAGAATGATCGATCATCCAAATCATTCTAATTGCTCTCCAAAATCCACTAGTGACACCTAGCAATATATGGTGGCAATCCATCAGAACTGAAAATGAACCTCTTGGTGCAGTTATATGTGTAATTAAGTTCTTCTATCTTGAGCCCCGATCAGATTAGGTTTAAGGTGAACTCATCAAATCCTAATTTCTATCATATGATTTAATCATTTGATTCAAGTCTGATGTAAAAATCTTAATAGAATCTCTTTCTATTATTTCACTCTACCATGGCCATGGGCTTATGGACTTGATTCTCATGATCATCATAGGGCTGCTCCTCATCTACCGAGGTAGATAGATTTCCTCTTGGTGCGATCTAATTCCTATAATGAATATGCTGTAGCCAACATATACCTCAGAATTCTGAATGGCTAGGAGATCGAGTCATGGTGTAGTCAAACTATAACATCCTCAAGGTTAACTATCGATGCACTTTAGGTCAAAGAACCAGACACACCACTGTAGCTTCGAGCTAGTCATCGACGAGAAGGTAGACTTCCTAATGACTGCTCAAGGTGGTCATGCTCAGTGCCTTCGTTCTCTAACGAGTACCTGTACTCTCACTCTGGTGTCTCTACACCATAGACTCAAGACTCATCTACTATAAAAAAGCGATTGTATACCAATCTTTCGGATCAGTCATCATCCTCATGATGATCTTATGGTCGGGAGCATTTAATGAGTTAATAATAAAAATTCATGTCTTAAATTTTCAATACTTGAAAATATGAACTATCATTGGCATTAACTCAAGGGATGTATCATAGACACAAAATATATGTTATGATAAAAAACCTATTTTATTATTTATAGTCAAAATTATAATTTTGCCCTTAGAAGTGTACAACAAGTGTCAGCCAATTCTGGCTTCTTAGGCACACATATCTAATAATTTTCACATTATCCACTTTTTAATGCGAATATCATTGCTTACTTAGACAACAGGATCTGATTACTTGATGGAAAATCAATATTTTTTTTTGTTGTACCACTATTGAGTGTCTTAATCCCTTAAGCTTTCTATTTAATCTATGTAGCAAGTCTTGGGCCAATGACTCCCAAATCAGTTGGCTTTAGGGCACTAGGTATAGATTACCCCACGGGCTTACTAGCTCGAATCAAGCAAGCTATGAGTTAAGACTAGCTTTACAATGGGCTTCTTTGCTCTTCCCATCTTTCAATGTGAAACTCAATACTTGCTTAGGCAAAGAGGCCTGATTACTCAATAAGAAGTACTTAGAAACTATTTTATTTTAATAATTTTTTTTATATATGAAAAAACATATAGTTATCCTACACAAGCCCATATAAAGTAGACTTTCTTTGATGCTAGTAGAAAAAAATTAAAAATGCTCAATCAAAAACTTTTTTTGTTCTAGACTTAACTCTTTATTGGAGTTTCTTATTACTTGATCCATTAATATCTCATAAATTTTCTAATCTATGCATCAATTTTTTTTAAAAATACTTAGTTTAATTTAATTTTTAAGCATAATCAGATGTCTAAATACTAAATACTTACTTCTTTGAGATTAAAATTTTTTAAAAAAATTATTTTTTCCTCCAAACTTAATCGATATTGTCCTCAAAGGAGAAGAAAAAATAAAGAATGTAATAAGAAACATAAATGAATACACCTAACTTAGTATATTCTCATGGTCTAGCACATGCCTTTAAAAAATTGGGCTCTCCCTCCAACTTATTCAAAATATTTTAAAAAAAATAAACTAAAAAAATAAATTAGATGAAAGAAAATTAAATATTGGGTTGCCTTCCAATAAGCGCTAAGTTTACCATCTAATAAGTACCATAAATTTACCTATAAAAGCATTAATTTATTAATTAATTTATGTTTATTTTTAAGAATTAATAATTAATAGATACATATTTTTAAGAAATAAATATTTTTATTAATTAAAAATTAATTAAAAAATAATAAAAATAAAAAAATAAATTTTATTATTAATGGAAAGAACTTATTTTTTTGATCATAACAAAATAAGTTTCGAGCAAAATGGAGCTAAAACGGAGAAGATATGAATTTTTAAAGAAATAAAATAAATAAAAATTAAATAAAAAATAACGTATGGCTCAGCTGGCTCAAGCCGCCGCGCCATATCAGCCGGCATGTCCAAATACACTGAACCAAGCCGACAAAGCCAGTGCATCAAGCCAGTCATGCTAGCCGACTCAGCCACAGAGGCCGTCAATCGGTCCACGATCCAAGCGTGGACTGTCAGGTCAACAGAAACTGGGGAATCCCGAAGCAACACATGGTGGACCTAGACCCATAAAGATTTGTAGAAAATCTATCATGGCTCACAAGGCATTTTGGACTTTTCACTCGACGATAGGAGGTGCTAATTTGTTGCGGTGTTTGGTGTAGTCGGTCCATGTAGTCTATGGGAACAGTAAAGGCGTGATCGGACGGATCTAATTGATTGCGGTCAAGATCGAACAACAGTGGTTATTTCCCAATTTGATTTGAATTCCATCAACTTCCGACACACCATCTAACATTAGCACTCGATCTAGGGGATGATCTGATAGTGGAGGGATCTCCTAACTATGATTAAGCTCCCAGATCGCGATCTAATGGCCGAAACTTATTCATCAGGTGATAATCGGATGGCTAGAAACTATTCCGACTAAAATTAGGCTAATAAAACTCCATTTTTGATGGTTTTTGGGCCTTTTGATCTAAATCCAATGGCCAAAATATAGGGAACTCAGTGGAATTCAACCAGGACTCCTTTTAATCTGATTTTCACTCAGATTTCTCCATATTTTGACGATCAAAGACCTCCTTAGTTCCACATTACCTCTAGAAAAGTCTCTAGTCCTCCTAGCTCTATAAATAAGACCCCAGGCCTCAGAGTTTATAATCTTTGATTAAGGTGATGCTTTGGTATAAGATGAAGCCAGACTTTGGGTTAATGGCTGCTTCGAGGCAACTTGTGCTGAGAGGAAAAGCTGGACTTCTACACCACCTTTCTGCCAATGCCAATCCAAAATCAAAGATAAGCCTATTTTAATTTCTTTTTCTTTTTTTTACATATTTAAATTATGAACTTTTTAATTAATGTAATATTTATTTTTATGCTCTTTAATTTCATGCTCTTTATTTTTATTATAATTTAATTTTTGCACTTTAATTATTATTATTTTTTATTATAAGTAGATGCTAAGATCTAACTTGTAGATCTTAGTACCAAATTTAAATTTCTGTACCTTCTAATTTTTGCTTTTTATTTTTTGACTTTACTTTTGATTTCAAAACTCTTTTCTTTTCTTTTTTTTTTAAAAAATCAAAGATTTCAAAACTAAAATACTACCTTCCCTATGGATTCGATTTGACTCACTGCTATCTATGTATTTTTAATTATTTTAAAAAGTCAGATTAAACTGATAAACATGGTGTCTTAACAACAACATCATGGTCTTATCAAGTTTTTATTGCCGTTGTTGGAGAAGGATTAGATGCTATTTTTTATTAATTTTTTTGAATTTTTTATAAATTAATTATTAATAAAATTTTATTTTTTTTAATTTTTTATAAATATTGCTTACTAACTTTTTTTCTTTATTTTATAGAAAAAAGAAATAAAGAAAATAAAAAGATTAGGATAAGAAGGAAGCTTCTAATCCAGATTGGTGAGATCAATCCTAACGCTAGTCCTTTTCTCTTTTTATTTATTTATTTATATTATTTTTAAATTAAATTTAAAAAAAATATATCCACTTAAATCTAATTAAAAACCTCATGACAAGATTAGAAATTCTAACTGCTTAGAGCATGCAACATATTAGTTTTATTTTTATTTTAGTTTTTTGGTGATCGCTGGAGATAAGGTAAGCTCTTAAGTTTAATCAATTTCATGCATCTACTTTAGTTGCATAGAATCCCTTGTTAAAAGTCATTGTGCTATGTATCTTTAAATCAAATTAAGGGCAATACCCAATTAAATAAGATAAGATAAAAATTTGATCACCCTTCTTTAGCCCACAATCAACCAACCAGCATCCTGTATTGACCTAAACCTTTAATTTTAAAATCAATTAAACATCAACCTTAGGAGCTCGAGCTCAATAGGATAAAAAATCCTAAGACTTGAACTAGGTTAGAGTTAGTCAATTTGACTGGTGTCTAGGAAAGTGGTTTAGGGACGATTGAGCCCGAAGAAAAGTGGTTTCTAATTGATTCCAGTAGCTTACCTGGCCAAGCATAATTGATGTCTAAAGCAAGTAATGAAGGAACTTCCACCGACCTTACACATACCTGACTAGTTGATTGGCTGATCTTCTACTTGGAGGGTTTGAAGGTGACCTTGGCAGTTAGGAGCTATCTAGTTCTAGGATAACCCTTAGTCAGGATTGACTGACCAACTTAATTACTAACCAACATTATCACTAATTAAAACTATTTTTTCTCTCTCTTCTTAGCTCTAGGACTTCTTAGGAACTTTTATTTCTTTCTCCTTTTTTCTCTCTTCAAAAATAAAAAAAAATAAAATAAAAATTAAATTAAATTAAATTAAACTAACTAAAAAAATATTAAAAATAATAATTAAATTAAATTAAATTAAATTAAATTAAAAATAATAATTAAAAAAAATAAAAAATACATATTTTTTTTAAAAAATAATAATATAATAAAATAATAAATATATATAAAATTCTAAAAAAAATCTAAAAAAAATTTAATCATATATTAGGATTACACTAATACATGCACGGTAGAAAATTACTTTTTTTTTATTTAGTCGAACTTAATTGAATAGTTGATTCATATTAAACCTGATAATCAAATGGCTGATCTAAATCTAATAGTCCAAAAATTAGATAAAGTTGACCTTCTTGCCTAGATTTTAGATCAACTCCTAATCCTAGGTCAACAATCTCCTACATAATTCACATTACTTTCTAATTATCAGGAGTTTTATTCTATTTGTGCTAGCCCAATCCATCATGTGAATGAATGTCCTATTGCTGCACAGTTTTCACATTTTATTCAAGGGCAAGTTCAAGCTGCTCAAGATTACTCCAAATTGATTAATGATCCATTTTCAAATTCATATAATTTAGATTGGAGCAACCACCATAATTTTTTTTGGACATCCTAACAAAGTCAGGCTCAGACCTAAACTCCATCAATGCAAAATTATTAGAATAGACCTCAATACCAGAACTATGCTTATAACAGAGGTCAGCCTAGTTAGCCTTTCCAACCAGCACATTATATTCAGCCCTCATACCCACCTCCTCAACAGACCAATCTAGCTGACGATAGATTTAACCAACTTCAACACTTGATTCTGACTCAACATCAATCTATTACCAGGCTAGAAGCTCAAATTGGACAACTAGCTGAATCTAGCATGAGGAGAGAACTAGGTCAATTGTCGAGCTTACCAATTGCAGATCCTATAAACAATCCACCTATTGTCCACCAACCATCAGGACCAAGTTATCAATTTAGTATCTCACTTAAGAATTCTCAATTTGAGAATGCCAAAGTAATTCTTGAACTTAAAAGCTATAGGATTCTTATGGATCCGTACCAAGACCAGGTGAGAGAGGCTAGTACTAATGCTAGCCAAAATAAAAATTTAGAGGAACAGATTAATACTAAGACTAACTACATAGAGGAATCTAAGCTTAGAACTAGTACTGATTCTGGTTCTAGTTTAAATGAGATAGACATAGAAAAAAAGAGAATAGATGATTTACCCTAGACTTATAAACCTAATGTCCTATTTCCTTCAACCTTAGAAGTCAGTTCTTCTTACAAAAATCAAGAGGAATGTAATGAAGTGTCAATGAAGTTGTTTAAGCAAGATCACATTAATTTACCTCCAGAATTAAAATCGCCTTTAGTCACCCTTCCAACACCCATTGAATCAAACTTAACTCCTAATACAAAAACTCCATCCATGAGTATTTTAGAAGAGCAAATAGGAGAAATTCTTAATAAACATGGGTCTGAGAATGGGATCTCAAGTTATGTTCTCCTAATTAATAATAAATATATCAATAATGGGATTATAAATTAACTTTTTGAGATTGATAATCCAAAATCATTGGAATTTGTTAATCCAATATTTGACACAGGATAGTAAGCTGCATTGTGTCTGACTGAAGACGGTAAACTT
>QRFJ01001226.1:0-30498 GCA_006176705.1 Cocos nucifera
CGCCTTCCATGCCTGCACCGGCTCCCCCTTCTTCGTCAACGCATACCCGTACTTCGCGCACAAAAATGAGCCCTCCGACATTGCCCTCGACTATGCCCTCCTCTAGCCCGGCGCCAAGGATCTGTCCTCTGGTACTCCAATCTCTTCCACATCCAGGTCGACGCCGTCTACTATGCCATCGCCGCCGCCGGCACGACGAAAGGGGTCAAGGTGACAGTCTCGGACGCAAGGTGGCCATCGGCCAGCAATGCCGACGAGGTGGGGGCGACGACGGAGGTGGGAGCGACGACGCCTCTTCTCTCTCGCCTCTCGCTACCGCAATGTGTTTTATTTCCTTCCCTTCCCCCACGCTTCAACCCCATTTCTTTCGCGGATCCAACGACAACCAACTTGAGCGCACTCATTCCCACGCCGCCCTCGCCGCCGCCATCCGCGAATCCCCCCCCTCTACGATCCTCCTCCTCCGACCGCCAGCTTCCCCGGAAATCCTCCGCCACGGCGAGGCGAGGAAGAGGGCGGTGAGCGGGGCCACCCTGCCGTCCCCTCCCCTCTCCGCCCTCCTACGCTCTCCTCCTCCCCCCCCCCCGATCCACCCCCACCCCCCCCCGATGCCCCTACCGTCCCTCAACGGACACGTGGCATTCATCTTCCCTCCCTCCGGCCTGCCGCGCCGCTCTGCCTCCACCGACCTGGCACTCCTCAATCCACTGGATCGTCTCGATCGTGTCGATCGGGATCGCGGGATCGTCCCGGCTTCCTCCTCGCCAAAAAAATAAAACGCATTCCCCAGGCCCTTTGCATTAACTGTGATGACAACGCACGATCTAACGAATAATCGTTACTTCCCTTTCATCACGTGAGCGGTGGTCCCACGTACCATTGATAAAGTTACGTCTTTTTTTAGAAAAACTTCACTCCTTATCGTATCTGAATCTCTTCAGAGCGGGTGGACGAGTTCTGGGCATTCTTGCACGGTGCCACGGTAACCCGGATAGGTAGGGAAAAGGTGGGCTGGGCATGCCACGAGTACAAAGGAGCACGGACGGGAGTCTGTGGCTAAGAATGGTGGGGACGTATCCCCTGGTCTCCCGCCATATCACTGATTCCGCGACATGCAGCTCAGTTTACCCATCTCTCAGTAGGACCGGTCCATACGTCCGACTCTTAACATCCTACTCCCAATAATTTTTTATTACATCTTTTTCTATTTATCAATACCATGTGAGAATGTAATCTTGGTATGATCTAAATAACCATTTATCTATGGGTTATCTTTGTGCTTTCTATAAGCTATCTTTGGAATCATTGAGTGTCTTCGTATACTGTTGGAGATAAATTTCGCTCAACCCGAAGTCAAGTTCGATGCCCAATCTGATGCGGCCAGTAGCGACGGAAGAGCTTCAAGACGGATCTTGACCGAACTATTATAGCCGACGAACTGCTTAGCAGCCGAGTCTTTCGGACTCCGGCTTAGCCTCTCATCCATCGAACTTCAGTCGATCCCGAGACTTCGTTCCAGGTGCCTGCGGGAGCCGAACCCTCCGTCGATTTCTTCAGAAGCCGGATTCTCACCTTCCGCGAACTCCTCCGCGGTCGAGCTCCTCTCGAGCTTCTCCTTCGGCCGAACTCCTCTGGAATCGATATATGCCGAAGTCCATCGATCAATGCCTGAGAGCCATGGCTATTAAAGTTGGACGAACGGTCACCATCAGTCTGTCATAGGTGACGCTATAGCGGCTCCGCCAGACCTCGAGCAGCCCACCACTGTCGGATGGTATGGCTGTCGCTTTCGACCTGACAATACCATCTTCTTCGCATCGAACCCAGTGTAGCCTCGAGCGGCCTGCCATCAAACAGCTGCAGCTATCACCATCAAGCTCCGCCTATAAAAAGGATCCTCCAGATACGCTAATGCTAATCTCTGAACTCTGATCTCTAAGCTTTCCTCTTCTTCTCCAAGCTCCGAAACTCATTCCCGAGCACTCCATTCATATTGACCAGAGCTGACTTGATCATCGGAGGGTCCTGCCAGAGCCACCCCCCCCACCGGCTCCGGACGGGACTTTGTTTTGTAGGTCCCCGACGGCGACCTCATCGGCCTCCACTCCAGCGGATTTCGATGACGATCAGATTCTGCATCAATAGATTAGCACTAGAGGAAGGGCCACCCCGAACCTCTGAGGTTCTCTTATTCTTAAAGGAGTGCTCGACGATGATTTCTCTCTCCGGAGATCTCTCTTCTTCCTCACTAGAGTTCTTTTCCGAAGAGAAAATGCCTCCCAGGAGAGCTTCGACTCGGCGCTCGACGGCCGCCGCGGTCCGATCCCATCCAGATCCGTCTGCTCCCGTTTCAGCCCCGGCAGTCCAGGTTCCACATGAAGCCACCACAGACGTGGAGCAGTTCAACTCGTTGGTCGGGTTCGTGGCCCCGCCGAGATGATGCTGGCCATGCGATAACCTCCAGCGGAGACTTTGCCAGCAAACCCACCATGAGGATGCGAGAAATCGGCCTTAAGAAAGAGCATTTGGGCATACCAATCATCTTAAGGAAAGAGAAATAGAGAGCAGAAGTTCTCCCGCAGAAGGTCTCACAAGGAGGTGGAACGAAGTTTGGCAGCGCAAACGAGGCCGAACTCCCCCTCGAGCTCGCCATCAAGGAAGCCCCGATAAAGGAGCTTGAAGTCCTCCCGACGAAAGCTTCACAGGAGGGCGGAGTAAAGTTCGGCTTAAGTGAGGCCAAACTCCCCCTCGAGTATGTCATCAACAAAACCCCCTACAAAGAATTTGCAAGAGGTGGAATGAAGTTCGGCGCGAGCAAAGCCGAGCTCCCCCTCGAGCTCGTCATCAAGGAAGTGTCAAGGAAGTTCTCCCGCGGAGGATTTTGCGAAAAATGGAATAAAGTTTGGCACGAGCAGGAAAGCAGAATGAAGTTCGACGCGAGCAGGAAAGCCGAGCTCCCCTCAAGCTCGTCGTCAAGGAAGTGTCAAGGAAGTTCTCCCATGGAGGGTTTCGTAGGAAGCAAGAATGAAGTTCGGTGCGAGCAAAATCGAGCTCCCCTCGAGCTCGTCATCAAGGAAGTCCGGACAAAAGAAGCAGGATGTTCTCCCACGGAGGGTTTTGTGGAAAGCGGAATGAAGTTCGGCGCGAGCAGAAAGTGGAATGAAGTTCGGCACGAGCAAAGCCGAGCTTCCCCTCGAGCTCGTTCGGACAAAAGAAGCAGGAATTCTCCTACGGAGGGTTTCGCAGGAAAGCGGAATGAAGTTCGGTGCGAGCAGAAAAGCGGAATGAAGTTCGACGTGAGCAAAGCTGAGCTCCCCCTCGAGCTCGTCATCAAGGAAGTGTTAAGGAAGTTTCTCGTGAGGGTTTCGTAGGAAAGCGGAATGAAGTTCGGTGGAAGCAGGAAAGCGGAATGAAGTTCGGCGCGAGCAAAGCCGAGCTCCCCCTCGAGCTCGTCATCAAGGAAGTGTCAAGGAAGTTCTCCCACGGAGGGTTTCGTGGGAAAGCGAAATGAAGTTCGGCACGAGCAAAGCCGAGCTCATTGTCAAGGAAGTGTCAAGGAAGTTCTCCCACGGAGGATTTCACGGGAAAGCAGAATGAAGTTCGACGCGAGCAGGAAAGCGGAATGAAGTTCGGCGCGAGCAAAGCCGAGCTTCCCCTCGAGCTCGTCGTTAAGGAAGTATCAAGGAAGTTCTCCTGCATAGGGTTTCGCAGGAAAGCGGAATGAAATTTGGTGCGAGCAAAGTCGAGCTCCCCCTCGAGCTCGTCGTCAAGGAAGTTTGGACAAAAAAGCAGAAAGTTCTCTGAACCGAACTCCCCCTCGAACTCGTCATCGAGGAAGCCCCGATAAAAGGGCATGAACTTCTCTCGCAGAAGGTTTCACAAGGAGGCGGAATGAAGTTTTTCCATGTCCACGACCTCCCCAACGCAAGCGAGGCCGAACCTTGAGCTCGCCATCAAGGAAGCTCCGACAAAGGGGCATGAAGTTCTCGCATGGGTTTCACAAAGGGACGGAATGAAGTTCGGCCGAGCTTACAACCTCCACAGCGCAAGCAAGGCCCAAACTTTTCAAGCTCGCCACCAAGGAATTTCCGACAGAAGGGCACGAAGAAGTCCTCCTCCCAAAAGGTTTCGCGACTGCACCCCCCTCAACACTCCTCGAATTCAAATTCTCACGGAAGTTAAGAACCAGCTGCCAAGATCAGAAGGGTTACGATCTCCCCCAAACAAGCATGATCGAAGCAAGTACTGCCTCTACCATCGCGACCACGGCCACGGCACTGAGGAATGCATCCAGCTCCAAGACGAAATTGAGGAACTCGTCAGAAAGGGGCGGCTGGATAAATTCCTTCAACGCCAGCCTGAAGTAGGAGAAGATCGGCCAAGGGTGCTGCTGTAACTAGAAATGACAAAGTCGGCCATCTCACGGCGTCATCAACGTTACTCCGGAGAGGAGCTTAGTACATCGATGATTCATCGTCTCCCAGCAACAAAGCCAAGAGCTTGCTCCAAATTGAGAAGGCCAGCATGAGATAGAGGAGGTCGTCCGGCCCGGGACTTACTGCCGGAGAGAACCTGGAGGAGCAACGTCCCCACGACCTTGAAACGGGAATGTGCTGTGAGTAACTTTCCCTTGGTAAAATTCTCCTCCAACAAATAATATTATTTCTGGATGCAAAAACTATGCGATGATAGGGAAGAAGCAGTCGATAGTTGCCGTGTTAGGAACAGGAGGAGAACCTCGTCCTAATACGAGCAGGTCAAAGACCTTCAACCTCGACTAGAGATATGATCTCATCCGAGCGATCGATGATAACCTCAGCCAGAGATAAGATCTCTCCCAAGCGAAAGCCTCGTTCATAAAGGACGAGACGGAAGGAGAGACGCGGACGACGGTCCGTATGTACCCCCACAGCCCGTTAGGAACAGGAGAAGAACCTCGTCCTAACGCGAGCAAAGTTGAAGGCCTCATTCACCTTAGACGAGACGGAGGGAGATGGACGACGGTTTGAATGTGCCCCCACAGCCTGTTAGGAATAGGAGGAGAATCTCGTCCTAACGCGAGCAAAGTTGAAGGCCTCATTCATAAAGGATGAGACAGAGGGAGATGCACGAACGATGGTCCGTATGTGCCCCCACAGTCCATTAGGAATAGGAGGAGAACCTCGTCCTAAAGCGAGCAAAGTTGAAGGCCTAGTTCACCTTAGACAAGATGGGACGAGAGGCATGAACGATGGTTCGTAAATGTGCCCCCATAGCCCATTAGGAAACATGAGGAGAACCTCGTCCTAACGTGAGCAAAGTCGAAGGCCTCGTTCACAAAGGACAAGATGGAAGGAGAGGCGTAGACGACGGTCCGTATTTGCCCCCATAGTCCGTTAGAAATAGGAGGAGAACCTCGTCCTAATGCGAGCAAAGTTGAAGGCCTCGTTCACTTAGATGAGACAAGGGGAGACGGACGATGGTCCGAATGTGCCCCACAGCCCATTAGGAACAGGAGAAGAACCTCGTCCTAATGCGAGCAAAGTTGAAGGCCTCGTTCATAAAGGACGAGATGGAGGAAGAGGCGTGGATGACGGTCCGTATGTGCCCCCACAGCCCATTAAGAATAGAAGGAGAACCTCATCCTAACGCGAGCAAAGTCGAAGGCCTCGTTCATAAAGGACGAGATGGGGGAGAGGCATGAATGACGGTCCATATGTGCCCCCACAGCCCGTTAGAAACAGGAGGAGAACCTTGTCCTAACGCGAGCAAAGTCGAAGGCCTCGTTCACCTTAGACGAGACGGAGGGAGACGGATGATGGTCCGAATGTACCCCCATAGTCCGTTAGGAACAGGAGGAGAACCTCATCCTAACACGAGCGAAGTCGAAGGCCTCGTTCATAAAGACGAGACCGGGGAGAGGCGCAGAAAAATGCCCCATCCATTAACAGGAGGAGAACCTCATCCTAACGCGAGCAAAGTTGAGGCCTCGTTCACCTTAGACAAGACGGGGGGAGACGGACAACGGTCCGAATGTGCCCCCACAGCCCGTTAGGAACAGGAGGAGAACCTCGTCCTAATGCGAGCGCCCGTATCAACCTTGGTTGCAAGAAACAAGATCTCCCCCGAGGGTCCGACAACCTCGGCCCGAGCGACCGGGACAACCTCGGTTAGATATGAGCTCTCTCTCGAGTGACCGAGTCAACCTCGACCAGAAATAAAATCAAGAGACAACCTCAGCCGGAGTGACGAAGCCAACCTCGGCTGTAGGAGATAAGATCTCCCCCGAGTGCCCGCATTAACCCCGGGCGCAAGAGATGAGATCTCTCCCGATCGACCGAGCCAACCTCGGCCAGAGATCGGATCTCTCCCGAGCGCCCGTATTGACCTCGACTGCAGGAGAGGAGAGCTCCTTCGAGTCAGCCTCGGCTGTAGGAGATAATGTCGCCTCCGATGAGCTCAACCTCCGACCTCGATCGTAGGAGACAAGGCCTACCTCACCCTCGGTTGGAGATGGGATCTCCCCTGAGCTTCAACTTTGACATCAACTTTAGCAGAAGATGAGATCTCCCCCGAGCTTCGACCTGAATCAGCATGGAGATCAAAAGAGAACTTTGGCAGTCTTCTTTTCTGCACTTTCTTCCTTCGAGTTTCGAACTCGAGAGTGGGAGGGCTATTGTTGGGGATAAACCCCGCTCCTGCCGAAGTCAAGTTCAGTGCCCAGCTTGATGCGGCCAGTAGCCATAGAAGAGCTTCAGTGGATGGGTCTTGGCCAAACTATTATAGCCGACCGAACTACTTAGCGGCCGAGCTCCTTCGGACTCTTAGCAGCCGACCGAACTGCTTAGCGGCCGAGCTCCTTCGGACTCTTAGCAGCCGATCAAACTGCTTAGCGATCGAGCTCCTTCGGACTCTCAGTGGCCGAACTTTAGCCGAACTCCTCAACCATCGAGCTTCAGTCAGACTCCTGCGAGAGCCGAACTCTCTCCGCGTCGTTCTAGCCAGGTGCCTGCGGGAGCCGAACTCCCTCCAAGCTTCCTCTTCGATCGAATTTCTTTAGGAGCTGGACTTCTCCCAGGCACCCCCTTCAGTCGGCTGAACTCCTCCGCGGCCGAGCTCCTCTCGAGCTTTCCTTTCGACCGAACTCTCCTAGAATCGATATATGCCAAAGTCCATCGATCAATGCCTGAGAGCCATGGCTATTAAAGCTGGACGAACGGTTACCATCAGTCTGCCACAGGCGATGCTACAGCGGCTCTGCCAGACCTCGAGCAGCCCACCACTATCGGACGGTATGGCTGTCGCTTTCGACCTGACAACATCATCCTCTCCACATCAAACCCGGTGTAGTCTTGAGCGGCCCACCATCAGACAGCTACAGCTGTCACCATCAAGCTCCACCTATAAAAAGGATCCTTCAGATATGCTAATGCTAATCTCTGAACTCTGAACTCTAAGCTCTCATCTTCTTCTCCAAGCTCCGGAACTCATTCCCGAGCACTCCATTCCTATTGGCAAGAGCTGACTTGATCGTCGGAGGATCCTGCCGGAGCCACCCCCCACTGGCTCCGAATGGGACTTTATTTTGCAAATCCCTGGCGGCGATCTCATCGGCCTCCACTCCAGTGGATTCCGACGATGATCAGATTCTGCGTCAACATATATATTAATATAGATTGATAATTATAGATTTTCATGATTAAAAGATGGTGCCAATATCCAATTATCAACATATTTTGAGCTTTATTTTTTTTTGTTGAAGTAAGTTATATTAAGAAAATTTTGTTTAAATGCAACTATAAAAATATAGAATAGACAACGTGGAATCTCATCTATGGATGCCCAAACCACATTATCCGCATTCTCAACCACATTTGTACCATTATATACTTGGTATCTTTCTACTTAGAATTTTGCGTCTACTTGATGGTTGATCATTTTATTGATGTTATTTTTTTTAAAAAAATATTTATTAAAAATTTTGGTTGAAGTTTAATAATAGTATTGCTTACTGATTTCAAACTCTCTGTAAGTATGTGATAATATATATGATTGATCTCGTTGAGGAAGGTTTATATTATTGCATTGCAAGTATTTGATAATATGTGACTGGTTCAGTTGAGAAAATATTGACTCCGATCAATGAAGAGAAACTGGCTTGAAATCCCATGAATTACATTAATAAAATAATATTTTATGACAAACTAATAAAATATTTATTAATAAAATAAATATTTTATAAATAAACAATATATATTATTTTTTAAATTATTTATTTTTTTAATATAAGATATCCTGCACATCATGTGGGTAACATTCTAGTTTCTTTGTATTATGCTACTCATTTACCTTATTTTAAAATAATTTTAAAATTATTTTAGGTATTCTAAGTATTTGTTCTTTTTGATAATTTTGTCATTCGAAATTAGCTTTGAGGTTTACCAAGCAAATACATAACATAGCCAACTTCTCCTATAATTTCAAAACAGTTTTGGGATCTTAACAGCCAAATATTTTTCAGCCAAAAACTATATTTCCCCAAAACAACTTTGATAAAAGCTACCGCATCCTTGAATAGGCTCCAAGTCCAAAACAATTTAGGAATATAGTCATGATCATAGCTTAAATAATAAATCTCTGTCTTTGTTTTGGAAAATTGAGACACCACTCCACAAGACTAATATGATGCCTTTAGGGCATGTTTGATCAAGCTATAAAAATCAGCTTATTTTAAAACTATTTTTTTTTTAATGAAGTTTTTATAAGAAAAAAATAATTTATATTTGATAAAATTATTTGATAAGTACTTTTATCAGTATTTAAGAAGCAGTTTGTGTTTGACAAATCTTTCAAAAAAAAATATTTTTAATTTTTAAATTATGAAAAAAAAATGCATAAATTTACTTTATAATTAATATTATTTAAATAAATAAATAATTTTAAATATTCATTATGATTAATTTTAATTTATTTTTTTTATTTTTTATTTAATTAAAATAAAAATAATAAAATAATAAAAAATATATTAAAAATTTAATCAATATAAATATAATTGAATCAAAGATAATATATATTAAATATTTTACATAATTTTTATACGATAATATATATGTATCAAAATACATCATTCACTAAATAATGGAAGAGTTAGATGAAAATAAATAGGGATAGTTATAGTAAATAATGATTCTGAATAAGGATATTTTTATCTTAAAAAAATTAATTTTTTACTTCTATTTCTGCTTTCAATAAGAAGTACTAATTTTCTTCTTCCTTTCCACGGTAGAAAAACTGCTTCTGCTGTCATTCAAAAATATATTATTTTTTAAAATAAGCTCGACCAAATACTCTATTTTTTAAAATAAATATTTTTTTTGAAAAATAAATATATTTTTTTTTCTTAAAAATTTGGCCAAACAGATCCATAATATTCTATAGTTTCTAATTTGACTTTTGTAATCCTCTTCTTCTTGAGCCAAATGCGTGACAAGCGTCTGGGGGTTTTGCTAGTCTTTTGTCTGCCCATTTCATTACAATTAGTTATAATAAATGCAAATATTTACTAAATCTAATATCAAATTAACCTTAGAGACAAGTATTCTCGTTTGCAAGACTTCCCGCAAAAGGGTGTTCTCATGGGGCTTCCAAGGTAAATATACATGGAGAGATACAGATAACTAAGGGTGTCTTTGCATGCTCTGGAAAATTACATTAGGATTTTATATGATCAAAGCATGTATTCAACAACAAGAAATAGACAAGTCTTGGAAGACAATTTGACCAATTGTTATTACTCAATCAGCCACCAATAATGGCAGGTTCTATGAGAATTTGATCAATTTGAACATGGGGACGCTGATCTACACCACACATTAATAGCGGCCCAATATGTAGTTGGAAAATGAATTTGATGTGTGTAGAAGTCATCATGTTAGATGCATGAGGCATTATCAAGAATTAATTAATTAATCAATTGAGGTGTGCATTGTTTCTACGAAATTAGTTAATGACCACATCTCTATTAGTGCAAGAGCACGCAGCCAATACCCTAAATGGGGTCATCATCAATTAAACATTGCATTAACGGGACAAGAATTTTGGTTCTTTTGGATGGTGCTGGTTGGACGTGGACCTTCTTTGTGATACAAAGAGTACACCGGATTCCCATGCACCCCTTGTAATAAGAAAAAATAGTTAGACGCAGAACGTCACCCCTTGTAATGGAAAGTGACGAATGGTAGATGGAAGGGAGCAAAAAAACTTTGAGTGGAGTCTATGTTTATCCGCTAAATGTTTAATCTTTACTGATTTATGTACCTCATGGAAATGCCCTACACGTTGTGTTTTGATAGCGGGAGTGATGGACCGCAAGGCATGGGCTATGATAGAAAAATATATCAATGCTCATAATACAAATCATAAGAATTATGTGTGTCCATGGGAATCACGCACTCCTAATTAATTGATTGAAGATAAAAGCTGTGATATCAATTATTAATGATGACAGATTTGTGGAGCTAACATAGGAGAAATTATACCCTAGACTATGTGCACCATGTTGCATTACATCAATGGTGCACCATGCCAATCAGATTTTTCGTTTCTATAGGCTCCACTTATGGATCCAACAATTTTATGAATTCTCACCCTCTTCATCTCATCTCGGATTATGCCACGTGCACCGTTGATATGGTGCATATGGTGTAGGATATAATTTTTCTTGTACGAGATCTTGTTGGTCAATCATTCAAGGTACATCCTATATATTAACTTGCATCCCTTTTATTTTTGTATAAGACCCTTGTCTCCTTAAAAAAACCTTTGGGCTCTCTCTCTCTACATATATACATACATACATATACATATACATATATGAATATGTATATGTATGTATGCATGTATATATAGGTATATATGTGTGTGTGAGAGAGATGGATTGGCTATACTCAAATAAATTTCTACTTAGATATGGTCAAATCTATATTAGACAATGGAGGTTCTACGATCTATTACTTTTATATATTATTTATATATCAAAAATCATATGATTTTGAGTCCTTTAATTTATACATTAAATGATAAAAATAATAAATATAATTTCATATTATATACACTATCCAATTTTTTAATTACTTAATGCATAAGTTAGGGATTTCTAAATTGCATGATTTTTTATTTAAAAATAATTTAGAGGTATTAGATCACATCCAATGACTCAGATCATTGATACGAAACTCCATCATTCGATGTACAACTGATCATCTAAGTGGAGATCCATTTGAGTGTATTTAAGTTTTAAAATTTCATGGAGGAGGAGGAGGAGAGTGGTGATGAATAGTAATATTAATGCATTAATTTGCTCTATATTTGCTCATTGATGGTGATGGCGAGATTAGGGGGGCCTTCTCACTCTATAAGCTGGTTCAACTTTTAACACATACAAGGTTGGCCCCTTGGCCCTTCATGCCTATTCATGTTAGGTCCATCTATTTTGTAGGGCTTAGGGTGTTTGTGATGGGGCAGATCATGATGAGCTTGCTAACCAGGAAGTTATGACCGATGGTTTGTTGTTTAGGAGTTCTAAGAAAGCCGGACCAATGGTTTGTTGTTTAGGAGTTCTAAGAAAGCAGTAACATCCTCCATTTTCGTGAATCAAGCTGGTTCATGATTGCTTTGGACAAAACCCTTGTTTTCCGTTCAATTTTTCTTCTTGATCTGCAATGTGTCATGTAATCTCAAGAAGTGGCTAATGATCCATCATTTATGGTTCTGGGTCACACTTTAAGTGGGCTGATTTAAATGGGCTATTGGCCTGACTTCGGTCTTCTATTGCTAGGTCCACACTCCTTCAGGCTTTACTTGGAAAGGCCCATGGCCAACGTCGTGGCAGTCCTCCCCCCTCTTCCCACTACTTCTCTTTCAAGCCCTAATCCAGAACTCTCATCCCCCTCTCTCTCCTCTCCATTGATCACCGCCGGTGCCAGCCTTGGAGACTTGGTATAAACTTCACCGCCTCGGATCACCATCAGCTGCCAGCATCTTTTCTTGCCACGGCTTCTCGACCGCCACTGTGCCTCCCCTTCATCTCTGTCCAATAGCATCTTCCATCGTTTTCGTTGCCTCTACGTCTCATTATTGAAGGTCTCCATCTCTCTCTCTCTCTCTCTCTCTCTCTCTCTCTCTCTCTCTCTCTCTCTCTCTCTCAATCTATAATGATGAATGCACACGCTGCCGTAACATTACACTGCCGTTTCTTGGACCTGAAATGACCGTGATAATGGTGATCATGCATAATTCTATTGTCATCTAGATGAATACTATATTCTATTATTTAAATTTTTTTTTATCATAATTTTTGATTAATATCTATTACAGCAAGATTTCATATTATTGAAAAAAACTCATGCTAAAAAGTTGATATGAAAAGTCGACATGGATCACAGACCAACCTATAAAAAAGTCTCAAGAATCGATAGAGTACTCTCTAGTTTAGAACCTTCCGATACTTAAATTAGCTAGGGCCTTATGAACAAATAGTAGAAATGGAAGATTGAAAAAGTAGAATGGGAGAGTTTTAGTGGAGAGAAGCTCGATCTTCCTTCAGTGGAGAAGTCAGAAGCCAATTTCAGTAGAGTTTTGACTCTATGGATTTGTACTTACCCTGAAGGATATCCTGCTCCCCTATTTATAAAAGAGTTTGCTTAGACTTTAAGAAGAATTTGTTAGACTGTTAGTTTATTATAGCCAGCTATATTACAGCCATTGGCCGTTTGTCTTGGTGGCAATTAGCTGGAATACAGCTGGAGAAGGGTCGCATTTTAATTGGAGCGTAGTTGGCACTTAGTTGACCGTCAGAACATGTTGAGATAGGTGATTTACCGATCTTAATATGAGTTGAATTTGCATTTGATGACATTGGTATTTTATCGATCTCAGATATCAAGTTGGTCATTTTGGTCCCAAGCTAATTACTGTTGATGAGGACGGTGCAAACCCGATCTTTTGTGAAGCTCGATAGTCGCTATTCTTCAGGATGGTAAAATACTGATCTGATTGTGTGCGATCGAGCTAAGGTCAGCTTATTACTAGCCTTTGTTGAGGTTTGTTTCGAATGTCATGAAGAACGGTGGCAGATCGATCTAGGGTTCAACATCGTTGGTTATTTATCGATCTGGAACTGGTCACTTGGTTGTTTTGGCTTTGGCCGATAGTTTAGCCTCCAGGTCAGTGTTTTACCGACCTGGTACCAAACTTATTAAAAACCTATCATCTAAGATAGTGACTCCTTTGATGATGCCACATGTCTAGCAGTGGTTGGCCGTACCAATAATTGCCCCCCACTTTTCAAACTTGGAGTGGAATTCTTTCGGTGATAAATGTGGAAAGTCATCTCAAAGGTCATTTGCTGTGCCAAGGATCGTGCCAAGCGACCACCAGATTTGATTTTTAAGTCATTTGAAAAGACAGGCCACCTCATTCACCACAATCATCGTACTCTAGTATTTAAGAAAGCATGGGAGAGAGTGAGAACATCATTAGCTATGCTACTATAATCCAGGCAACGTGGGGCACGTGGTGCTCATCTGTAGGCTGGCTGAACCATCATACAGAATAGGCTTACATGGTTTGATCTGGGACAGCACATCAAAATAGATTTTTGATGGTCTTTCTAGATGATCGATAGGTGGTTCAAATCCAGCGACAGGCAGGTTAATTTGGGCCATTATTTTTTCCTATATATAGAATACTTGTCCATTCTTTTTCTATTTTATTATTCTTTTGCCTGAGTGAAACTTTTGCTATTAGAGAAACTCCTATACTCTCAGCCGACTGGAGGAGAAAGTGGTTCCGATGATTGCCAGAGTTTGGAAAGAGTTGCTAAAAACAACGAAGAAGGCTTTCTTTCTTCCTTTGGTAGGATCCTCTTTCCTCCCCTTAGGTTTAGAGTTTCTATCTCTTAGGATCTCTTTCTTTCTTTCACCACTTTCTTCCTTCTTAGTGTCCTTTCCATTTCCCTTTTCTTTCCATCCATGTCTTCTCAGGAGAGTACTTCTCCTAGTGGCGGTAATAGGGGGGAGTTAATCACGAATGACCATGGTATCTGATGAACCTAGCCCTTGCTCACCATTGAGGTGGATAATCCATCTCAAGGTGCTGCTAAGGCTAGTGTCTCTGGTGATAATGGTTCAGAGTCTCCAGTAAGGAGATTCTTAGACTATTTTGGTCCTGGCATCGAGCCTTCAATTTTGATTGATGCTAATCTTGAGAGGCTTAGAAAAAAATATCTCATCCTGGATAACTTCTAGTTCATTGCTTCCAAACTAGGTGATCGAGTTACGCAGCCTCCTGAGGGTTGTATAGCCTTCTATGATGAATCACTTCGATCTGGGTTGCATTTTTTCTTGCACCCTTTTATTTGCAATATATTAGATTACTATGGCTTAAAACCGACTCAAGTTACCCCCAATGCTATTATGATTATTTTAGTTTTTATTATTTATTGTAGCTTTGCCGCCATAGATCTTAGGACTTCTCTGTTTAGGATCCTTTTTATTCTGAAAAAACATCTAACTGAAAAGGACTGGTGGTATTTCTCACCTCGGCCCAATTGTAAGTTCAGTCCTGCCCTTTCTTCTTCAATCAACGACTGGAAAAGTCATTTTTTTTTTGCTTTTTCTGATATTTCTTGGGGTTTGAGTATTTGCTAGGATAAATCTCGACTAAACTGGAACTCCAACAAGTCCGTTCTACCTAGGGATAGGAAGGCCTTCAAAGAGTTGTTAGGTATGAAGGTGCCCAAGCTCAACCAACTGGTGATAGACCAGTCATTATTCGACTCCAGCATCAGTCTCATCTCCCTTCAGGGTGAGTTTGTCATTAAATTATATTTTATTTCTTTATGCACGGCTTTCATCTGACCATATTTTCTATTTATCACTACAACACTCATGAGGTTCGATCCCCGATGGTTGGTGGAGCAAAAAAGAGAAAGTTGGAGTCTTCCGACCCTCCATCGGTGAAAAAGGGGAAGGAAAAAGAAGTCACTGACTTTAGCTCGACTCTCTCTAACCTGCATCCCCTTTCACCGTGGGGGCAATCGTGATTAGCATGGAACCCATCAGCGCCCATCCTTCTTCAACATCTTCTTTGATATTCAGAGGACATCAAGATTCTACAGAGGTGGTTCGACCACCTCTCAAGCAGTCGACCACCCGCCAGAGGTCCAATCTCGCTGTTGCACCGCAACAGCCTAGTCCATCGGCTGCACCAACATTGGCTGCTGGTCGCTAGACTCAGCCCTCCGGCGAGTCGAAGGTTCCTTTAGTTGATCCTCCATTGACCTCCATCAATCGGATCAACCTATCCTAAGCTTCCATGCAGGACATCCCAACTCTCGAGAAGGATCTTCTTTATGCTGTGATGCCACAGCATGATCTGCACGTCCGAAGGAGGGACATAGTGCCCGACGAACTGCTGAACCAGGGGTTCAGCTACCTTCTTGATGCAAGGAAGTTCTCTGATCCCTTTCTCTTTTCTCTTTCTTTCTCTTCTTCTCCTTTTTTTTGTCAGTATTTTATCGATCTTACATATTGATGTCGGTTTTTTACTGATCTAACAACTTTTATTTTTCTTTTTTGCTAGTTTGCTTTCTTTTTTCGACTGTTTGTCGAGCATGTAAGTTAGCCTGGTGAAAATAAAATGTCACTACAAGAGGCCTTGCAGTCTATAAAGGACTACCAGAAGACGATGAAGGAAAAGATCGCCAAAAAAGAAAAGCTCTTCATGGGACTGAAGAAACAGCTCCAGGAGAAGCTTAACAAGATATCAGAAAAGAATAAGGCCCTACTGGATTTTTAGAGGAGGGCCAATGAAGAAGAGAAGAAGCTACTAGATTTGTAGTAGAAAATCTCCAGGATACCTGACTTGGAGGCTAGAATAAAGAAGCTGGAGGAGATGGTGTCCTTCAAGGATGATACCTTGGCTGCTCGGGACAAAGCCCTTTTGACGTACCAGCGGGACTTGGACTATTGGAAGTCAGCTACCTCCCGAGCCATTGAGGAGTACAAGTCCTCCAAGGGCTTCATAGAGGAGGTCATGGAAGCTTCGGGGGAAGCCTTCAACAGTGGTTTTAGCAGCTGCAAATGTTTGATCGGAAAGTTTTTTCTAGACCCAGATCTGAGTGGCATCACCCAGGAGGCTGGCCTCACCTTGGCTTTAGAAATAGAGGCTCAACCAGCACCGGAGATAGGTTCTGTTGTGGTAGTGCCCCATCCTATCTCGGAGGTGCCTACCATTCTGATCACCTCCAAGGTTGAGCCTTCCGCCCCCACTGAAGTCCCGGTAGCTGATTTCACGATGGTTCCTCCTCTCAGCTCCATGCCTGCCAAGGTCTTGACTTCTGTCGAGGTCATCTCACTAGAAGATGACGCAGCAGTAGCTCCAGCCAAAGATCCACAGGTGGATGCCTAATTTTTGTATTTTTTTTTTATTTTTCTTTTTTCCTCTATGTATTTGCCCAAATCGGCCTTTTTGTAATGACTTTATTCAAATGAAATGAAATTTTTCTTTTTAAATGATTGCTTCCCATGTATGATGTTGGATTTCTCTGACTTGGTATAACTCGCTATAATGCTTCGTACATTCTATGCTTTTTTTAAAAAAAAATTTAAGTGATAGCAAAATGACTTCACCTCTGTTAAATTCCAATGTATGTTGCCTTGGATAGCATCAATCTAGAGATCAGTGTTAAATAAAAGTCCAATATCATCTCAATCTTGAGATTGGGAGTTAATAAAAATCCATGATAATCATCAATCTAGAGGTTGGTAGTTAATAAAAATCCCATATAATTCAATGGCTTTGACCCGTAGGTCAATGACTAATAGAGGTTCAGTATAACATTGACCCAAAGGTCGATAATTAATAGAAGTCCAAGATAACTGAAGAAAAATCCTGATTTTTTGGACCAGGTTCATTTAGATCTGATCGGATCAAGAGATATATTTCAAAAATTTTTTTCTTTGATCTGAATTAGATCTGGGATGTTTCAGATCTGATTCTTATTATTTTAATGATTAAAATAAAACATAGATAAATTAAATTAGATTTAATTTACCTTGATGTAGGATAATCCTATTATCCGTTGATGATCCTGTAAGCAGTGAAAGGTTCTGGATCTAGCCATGCAAGTGCCTGACCTCTATTGATATCCACTCGAGCTAGATCTGGAGATCCTCTTTTTCTCTATCACATCTCCAAATATCAGATCTGGATCTGATTTGAAGAATCTTCAAAATGACTTTCAAAGATCTGCAGTTGTCTTTTGCAGCAGCGCAGTCTTCTAGCTTTTTGTCGCCTTTTTCTCATCTAGATTGCACCAACTGAGATCCCAAACTACTTTGGGCATGGAGAGGAGAGGGAGAAGATGGACTTGGCATGGAGGAGGAGGAGAGAAATAGCCTTGAGGCATGGAGAATTGAATTGCATTTTGAGTTGGGCGCAGGGGCTTATTTATAGATTATGCGTGATCCAACTCCTTTTTTTTCCAACCAATCACAACCCTTTGTGAAATCAGATCTAAATCTGATTGGTGAAAATAGAATCCCCTAGATTCATCCTTAGATGGTGCCTAAGATCAGTCAAAGTTGATTCTTAGGAGGAGTCTATTCGAAATCCAAAAAGAAGATGGAGTCCCTATCCATTAGGGACTCCTGGGCGCCTCCGACTTGGGCACACGTCAAACACCACCCTTGACGTGCGCCCTCCTCCTTGCCAGATTTTGGCAAGGAGACAAGCTTCCACCAGCTCTCCAATAGGTGCATGACACGTGGACAGAAGTCAAAGTATCAATGGTCAACATTTGACCAGTCAAAGGTCAACTTTTGACCAAAGTCAAAGAACGAAAAATGGCAGGTAATAAAAAATGGCAGGTATTATCTTACAAAATAAGAGAACCCTTTTCTGATCTGGACAGGCTCCAGTCAGACCAAGTAAAGGCCTATGATCGAGTACAAACTTCTTTGGCTCAGTCAAGATAACTATTTATGATAGTAAAAGAAGAACGTTAGGTTCAATCGAGTGCTAGCACGATTTTCTTGAACCTAATTAAATCTCATTCAGATCAATTGAACTGGATTAGTTCAATTGATGATCACCAGATTCAAACCCTTATTTGTGTGATCCAGTTAGGTTCAGTTCTGTACAGTAATGGGATATATCATGATCTCTATCATCGACATCATCAAAACTTCTTTCGATGGATCAGAACTCTTCTGATTCGAACAGCTAGAATGATCGATCATCTAAATCATTCTAATTGGTCCCAAAATCCACCAGTGATACCTAGCAGTATATGGTAGAAACCCATCAGAGCTGAATGCGAACCCCTTGGTGCAGCTACCTATGTGATTAAGTTCTTTTATCTTGAGCTCTGATCAGATTAGGGTTAAGTGAACTCGTCAAACCCTAGTTTCTGTCATATGATGTAATCATTCGATTAAAGTCCAATGTGAAAATCTAAATAGAAACTCTTTCTATTATTTCACTCTATCATGGCCATGGGCTTCTGGACTTGATTCTCATGATCATCATAGGGCTGCTCCTCTACCACCGAGGTAGATAGATTCCATCTTGATGCAATCCTAGTTCCTACAATGAACATGCTATAGCCAACATACACCTCAGGATTTCGAATGGCTAGGAGATCGAGTTATGGTGTAGTCAAACTATAACACCCTCAAGGTGAACTATGCCGATGCATCTCAGGATCAAAGAACCAGACACACCACTACAGCATCGAGTCAGTCATTGACGAGAAGGTAGACTTCCTAATGACTACTCGAGGTGGTCACGCTCAGTGCCCTTATTTTCTAACGAGTACCTGTACTCTCGCTCCAGTGTCTCCACACCATAGACTTAAGACTCATCTACTAAAGAGAAGTGATTGTACATCAACCTTCCGAATCAATCACCATCCTCATGATGATCCTATGGTCGAAAGCATTTTATGAGTTAATAATGATTATTCATGTCTTAAATTTTCAACTCTTGAAAATATGAATTATCATTACCATTAACTCAAAGGATGTATCACAGACACTAAATATACATATGTGATAGAAAATAATCTATTTTATTGATTATAGTTAAAATTATAATTTTGCCCCTAGAAGTGTATTACAAGTGTCAGTCAATTTTGGCTTCTAGGGCACATATATCTAACAATCTTCCACTTATTTTGAAGCCAATTGGCTACAAGTCTAAGTCTCATCTTCTCAAGGTGGACTTCGATCTTTTGTTGTTCTAACGGCTTTGTAAGTGGGTCTGCCACATTGTCTGTAGAGTCGACTCTCTTGACTTCGACGTAATCCTTCTCGAGGTAATCGCAGATGAAGTGGTATTGCCGCTCAATATATTTGAATTTCTGGTGAGACCTCGGCTTCTTAGCAAGGACTATGGCGCCATTGTTATCGCAGTATAGAGAAATGGCATCTGATGGCATTATTCCAATTTCTGCAGCAAACTTTTTATACCAGAATGCTTCCTTCGCAGCCTTTGATGCAGTGATATATTCCGCTTCCATGATAGAATATGCTATCATAGCCCATGCCTTGCGGTCCATCACTCCCGCTATCAAAACACAACGTATAGGGCATTTTCATGAGGTACATAAATCAGTAAAGATTGAACATTTAGCGGATAATCATAGACTCCACTCAAAGTTCTTTTGCTCCCTTCCATCTACCATTCGTCACTTTCCATTACAAGGGGTGACGTTCTGCGTCTAACTATTTTTTCTTATTACAAGGGGTGCATGGGAATCCGGCGTACTCTTTGTATCACAAAGAAGGTCAAATTGTCTTATTACGGCAGCTATTAATGTGTGGTGTAGATCAGCGTCCCCATGTTCAAATTGATCAAATTCTCATAGAACCTGCCATTATTGGTGGGTGGTTGAGTAATAACAATTGGTCAAATTGTCTTCCAAGACTTGTCTATTTCTTGTTGTTGAATACATGCTTTGATCATATAAAATCCTAATGTAATTTTCCAGAGCATGCAAAGACACCCTTAGTTATCTGTATCTCTCCATGTATATTTACCTTGGAAGCCCCATGAGAACACCCTTTTGCGGGAAGTCTTGCAAACGAGAATACTTGTCTCTAAGGTTAATTTGATATTAGATTTAGTAAATATTTGCATTTATTATAACTAATTGTAATGAAATGGGCAGACAAAAGACTAGCAAAACCCCCAGACGCTTGTCACGCATTTGGCTCAAGAAGAAGAGGATTACAAAAGTCAAATTAGAAACTATAGAATATTATGGATCTGTTTGGCCAAATTTTTAAGAAAAAAAAATATATTTATTTTTCAAAAAAAATATTTATTTTAAAAAATAGAGTATTTGGTCGAGCTTATTTTAAAAAATAATATATTTTTGAATGGCAGCAGAAGCAGTTTTTCTACCGTGGAAAGGAAGAAGAAAATTAGTACTTCTTATTGAAAGCAGAAATAGAAGTAAAAAATTAATTTTTTTAAGATAAAAATATCCTTATTCAGAATCATTATTTACCATAACTATCCATATTTATTTTCATCTAACTCTTCCATTATTTAGTGAATGATGTATTTTGATACATATATATTATCGTATAAAAATTATGTAAAATATTTAATATGTATTATCTTTGATTCAATTGTATTTATATTGATTAAATTTTTAATATATTTTTTATTATTTTATTATTTTTATTTTAATTAAATAAAAAATAAAAAAATTAAATTAAAATTAATCATAATGAATATTTAAAATTATTTATTTATTTAAATAATATTAATTATAAAGTAAATCTATGCATACTTTTTTTTTCATAATTTGAGAGTTAAAAATATTTTTTTTGAAAGATTTGCCAAACACAAACTGCTTCTTAAATATTGATAAAAGTACTTATCAAATAATTTTATCAAATACAAACTGCTTTTTTCTCACAGAAACTTCATTCAAAAAAAAATAGTTTCAAAATAAGCTGATTTTTACAGCTTGATCAAACATGCCCTAAAGGCATCATATTAGTCTTATGGAGTGGTGTCTCAATTTTCCAAAACAAAGACAGAGATTTATTATTTAAGCTATGATCATGACTATATTCCTAAATTGTTTTGGACTTGGGGCCTATTCAAGGATGCGGTAGCTTTTATCAAAGTTGTTTTGGGGAAATATAGTTTTTGGCTGAAAAATATTTGGCTGTTAAGATCCCAAAACTGTTTTGAAATTATAGGAGAAGTTGGCTATGTTATGTATTTGCTTGGTAAACCTCAAAGCTAATTTCGAATGACAAAATTATCAAAAAGAATAAATACCTAGAATACCTAAAATAATTTTAAAATTATTTTAAAATAAGGAAAATGAGTAGCATAATACAAAGAAACTAGAATGTTACCCACATGATGTGCAGGACATCTTGTATTAAAAAAATATATAATTTAAAAAATAATATATTTTATTTTTTTATAAAATATTTATTTTATTAATAAATATTTTATTAGTTTGTCATAAAATATTATTTTATTAATGTAATTCATGGGATTTCAAGCCAGTTTCCCTCCATTGATCGGAGTCAATATTTTTTCAACTGAACCAGTCACATATTATCAAATACTTGCATTGCAATAATATAAACCTTCTTCAACTAGATCAATCATATATATTATCACATACTTACACTATAACAATATAAATCGAGAGTTTGAAATCAGTAAGCAATACTATTATTAAACTTCAACCAAAATTTTTAATAAATAATTTTTTTTAAAAAAATAGCACCAATAAAATGATCAACCATCAAGTAGACGCAAAATTCTAAGTAGAAAGATACCAAGTATATAATGGTACAAATGTGGTTGAGCATGCGGATAATGTGGTTTGGGCATCCATAGATGAGATTCCACGTTGTCTATTCTATATTTTTATAGTTGCATTTAAACAAAATTTTCTTAATATAACTTGCTTCAACAAAAAAAAATAAAGATCAAAATATGTTGATAATTGGATATTGGCACCATCTTTTAATCATGAAAATCTACAATTATCAATCTATATTAATATATATGTTGACGCAGAATCTGATCATCGTCGGAATTCGCTGGAATGGAGGCCAATGAGGTCGCCGCTAGGGATCTGCAAAATAAAGTTCCATTTGGAGCCAATAGGGGTGGCTCCGACAGGATCCTCCGACGATCAAGTCAGCTCTGGCCAATAGGAATGGAGTGCTTGGGAATGAGTTCCAGAGCTTGGAGAAGAAGATGAGAGCTTAGAGTTCAGAGTTCAGAGATTAGCATTAGCATATCTGGAGGATCCTTTTTATAGGTGGAGCTTGATGGTGACAGCTGTAGCTGTCTGATGGCGGGCCGCTCAAGACTGCATCAGATTTGATGTGGAGAGGATGATGTTGTCAGGTCGAAAGCGACAGCCATACCGTCCGACAGTAGTGGGCTGCTCGAGGTCTGGCGGAGCCGCTGTAGCGTCGCCTGTGGCAGATTGATGGTGACCGTTTGTCCAGCTTTAATAGCCATGGCTCTCAGGCATTGATCGATGGACTTCGGCATATATCGATTCTAGGGGAGTTCGGTCGAAAGGAAAGCTCGAGAGGAGCTTGGCCGCGGAGGAGTTCGGCCGGCTGAAGGGGGTTCCTGGGAGAAGTCCAGCTCCTAAAAAAATCCGATCGAAGAGAAAGCCTGGAGGGAGTTTGGCTCCCGTAGGCACCTGGCTGGAACGACGCGGAGAGAGTTCGGCTCTCACGGGAGTCTGACTGAAGCTCGGTGGTGGAGGAGTTCGGCTAAAGTCCGACCGCTGGGGTCCGAAGGAGCTCGACCGCTAAGCAGTTTGGTCGGCTGCTAGGAGTCCAAAGGAGCTCGACCGCTAAGCAGTTCGGTCGGCTGCTAGGAGTCCGAAGGAGCTCGGCCGCTAAGTAGTTCGGCCGGCTATAACAGTTCGGCCAAGACCCATCCACTGAAGCTTTTCTGTGGCTATTGGCCGCATCAAGCTGGGCACCAAACTTGACTTCGGTAGGAGTGGGGTTTATCCCCAACAATAGCCCTCCCACTCCCGAGTTCGAAACTCGAAGGAAGGAAGTGCAGAAAAGGAGACTGTCGAAGTTCTCTTCTAGTCTCTATGCTGGTTTAGGTTGAAGCTCGGAGGAGATCTCATCTCCCGCTAAAATTGATGTCGAAGTTGAAGCTTAGGGGAGATCCCATCTCCAACCGAGGGTGAGGTAGGCCTCGTCTCCTGCGATCGAGGTCGGAGGTTGAGCTCATCGAGGGCGACATTGTCTCCTACAGCCGAGGCTGACTCAAAGGAGCTCTCCTCTCCTGCAGCCGAGGTCAATACGGGTGTTAGAGAGAGATCCGATCTCTGGCCGAGGTTGGCTCGGTCGATCGGGAGAGATCTCATCTCTTGCACTCGGGGTTAATGCAGGCACTCGGGGGAGATCTTATATCCTGCAGTCGAGGTTGGCTTGGTCGCTCCGACTGAGGTTGTCTCTTGATTTTATGTCTGGTCGAGGTTGACTCGGTCGCTCGAGAGAGAGCTCATATCTAACCAAGGTTGTCCCGGTCGCTCGGGCCAAGGTTGTCGGACCCTCGGGGGAGATCTTATTTCTTGCGATCGAGGTTGATATGGGCGCTCGCATTAGGACGAGGTTCTCCTTCTGTTCCTAACGGGCTGTGGGGGCACATTCGGACCGTTGTCCATCTCCCCCCGTCTCATCTAAGGTGAATGAGGCCTCAACTTTGCTCGCATTAGGATGAGGTTCTCCTCCTGTTCCTAATGGGCTATGGGGGCACATTCAGACCATTATCCACGCCTCTCTCCCGTCTCGTTCTTTGTGAATGAGGCCTTCGACTTTGCTCGCGTTAGGACGAGGTTCTCCTCCTGCTCCTAACGGGCTATGGGGGTATATTCGGACCATCGTCCGTCTCCCTCCATCTCATCTAAGGTGAACGAGGCCTTCGACTTTGCTCGCGTTAGGACGAGGTTCTCCTCCTATTCTAACGGGCTGTGGGGTCACATATGGACCATCATCCGTGTCTCTCCCCCCGTCTCGTCCTTTATGAATGAGGCCTTCGACTTTGCTCGCGTCAGGATGAGGTTCTCCTCCTATTTCTAACGGGCTATGGGGGCACATACGGACCGTTCATCCATGCCTCTCCCTCCGTCTCGTCCTTTATGAACGAGGCCTTCGACTTTGCTCGCGTTAGGACGAGGTTCTCCTCCTGTTCCTAATAGGCTGTGGGGGCACATTCGGACCGTCGTACGTCTCCCTCCATCTCGTCTAAGGTGAACGAGGCCTTCAACTTTGCTCGCGTTAGGACGAGGTTCTCCTCCTGTTCCTAACGAGCTATGGGGGCAAATACGGACCGTCGTCTACGTCTCTCCCCCCATCTCGTTCTTTGTGAATGAGGCCTTCGACTTTGCTCGCATTAGGACGAGATTCTCCTCCTGTTCCTAACGGGCTGTGGGAGCACATTCAGACCGTCGTCCATCTCCCTCCGTCTCATCTAAGGTGAACTAGGCCTTCAACTTTGCTCGCATTAGGACGAGGTTCTCCTCCTGTTCCTAATGAGCTGTGGGGGCATATACGGACCATCGTCCGTGCCTCTTCCTCCATCTCATCCTTTATGAATGAGGCTTTCAACTTTGCTCGCGTTAGGACGAGGTTCTCCTCCTATTCCTAACGGGCTGTGGGGGCACATTCGGACCATCGTCCGTCTCCCTCCGTCTCGTCTAAGGTGAACGAGGACTTCAACTTTGCTCGTGTTAGGATGAGGTTCTCCTCCTGTTCCTAACGGGCTATGGGGGCACATACGGACCGTTGTCCGCATCTCTCCCCCCATCTCGTCCTTTGTGAATGAGGCCTTCGCT
The DNA here is from genome assembly GCA_006176705.1 of Cocos nucifera. Lineage (NCBI taxonomy): Eukaryota > Viridiplantae > Streptophyta > Magnoliopsida > Arecales > Arecaceae > Cocos > Cocos nucifera. The sequence continues at coordinate 24,902 of QRFJ01001226.1, forward strand.
TGGGAGAGATCTTATCTCTGGCTGAGGTTGTCATCGATCGCTCGGGTGAGATCTTATCTCTAGCCGAGGTTGAAGATCTTTGACCTGCTCGTATTAGGATGAGGTTCTCCTCCTGTTCCTAACACGGCAACTATCGACTGCTTCTTTCCTATCATCGCATAGATTTTGCACCCAGAAACAATATTATTTGTTGGAGGAGAATTTTACTGAGGGAAAGTTACTCGCAGCATATTTCCGTTTTAGGGTCGTGGGGGTGTTGCTCCTCCAGGTTCTCTCTGGCAGTAAGTCTCGGGCCGGACGACCTCCTCTATCTCATGCTGGCCTTCTCAATTTGGAGCAAGCTCTTGGCTTTGACGGCTGGGAGATGACGGAACCGTCGAAGTACCAAGCTCCTCTCAGACATGGCGTCGAGTAACGTTGAGGCGACCGATCTTTCTGTTGTTCCTCCGTCTTTGGTGGTTTTGGTTATGGCAGCGCCCTCGGCCGATCTTCTCCTGCTTCAGATTGGCGTCCGAGGAATTGACCCAGCTGGCCTTTCCTGACGAGCTCCTCGATTTCGTCTCGGAGCTGAATACATTCTTTCAGTGTCGTGGCCGTGGTCGCGATGATAGAGGCAAGTATTTGCTTCGATCGCGCTTGTTTGGGGGAGATCGTAATTCTTCTGGTCTTGGCAGCTGGTTCCTAATTTTCCATCAGAACTTGAGCCTTCGAGGAGCACTGAGGGGGGCGTAGTTCATGGAACCTTCCGGGAGGAGGATTTCTTCGCGCCCTCTTGTCGGGGCTTCCTTGATGACGAGCTCGAGGAGTTTGGGCCTCGCTTGCGTCCTCCGGGAGTCTATGAGTGCGGCCGAACTTCATTCCATCCCTTTGTGAAACCCATGGGAGAACTTCATGCCCCTTTGTCGGAGCTTCCTTGATGGCGAGTGAAGGGAAATCCTGATTTCCCGGTCCAGGTTCGTCCAGATCTGATTAGATCAAGAGATATATTTCAAAAATTTTTCTCTTGATCTTAATCAGATCTTCATATGTTTCAGATCTGATTCTTATTATTTTAATAAATAAAGTAAAATAAGATAAATTAAATCTAATTTAATTTACCTGATTTGGGTAATCCTATTACCCTGTAGATGATCCTGATTGCAGCGGAAGGTTCTGGATCTTAGCCACGCAAGCGCCTGGCCTCTACCGGTATCCACTCGGGTTGGATCTGGAGAACCTCTTCTTCTCTATCACACCTCCAAAAATCAGATCTGGATCTGATTTGGAGGATCTTCAAAACTCTTTTGAAGATCTGCAGTCGTCCTTTTGCAGCAGCGCAGCCTTCTTGCTTTTGGTCGCCTTTCCTTGATCTGAATCGCACCAAACTAAGTCCAAAACCCTTTTGGACGTGGAGAGCAAAGGGAGAAGAGAGTATGGCGTGGAGAAGGAGGAGAGAGGCAGCCTTGGACGTGGGAAATCTCTTTCAAACACACTTTTAATAAAGAGAGAGATAAGGTAGAAACGGGAAGGCTCGCACAGCACGGCATCTGAAGCGCCGTGAAGCAGCATCATGGCCCGGAAGCCCCCCAGGTGATCAACCGGATCAGAGGTTCCATCGCTAGCTTTCAGTTGAGGGAGCATCGAAGGTCGGTGGAACAGGTTCTTGCATGATTTTCTGCGAGAAAGGAGGGTCTGCACGAACGTCATCACCACGCGAGGGGGGACGAAGTTCTTCAATTCGCCGGTTCATTTCCAAGAGCCTTTGGCCCAGCAGGTCCCACGTCTCTGATCTCCAAGGCTTCTGTGAGATGGGCGCGAGGCTTCACCCTTGGTCGATCCATGATCCGAACGAGGGCTCTCCTCCCTCCGCCTCCCCAATCCGGGTATCGAAGGTCGGGCTCCCAGGCCGGTCGCTCTTGGACTGGATCATCGACTTCGAAGAGTCCCGCGCCGGTCGGCTGGCACTGGACTTGTCGGTGCAGCACCGCCTCCGTGAGACCGCGAACGTGCTGGATGAGCTGGTTGAACTGCTCCGTATCCACTGCGGTTATAGACGGGGGCTGAGTCACCGGGGCCGGAGCAGGGACGGACGGACTCGGAGGGGATCGAGCCGCGGAAGCCGTCGAGCGCCACGTCGAAGCTCTTCTGGGGGGCATTTCCTCTTTCCAGAGAAGGAATTCTGAAGAGGAGAAGAGAGATCCGGAGCAGGGAGGGAAATCGTCGCCGAGCACTCCTTTAAGAACAAGGGAACCTCGAAAGGTTCAGTTCCTCGGATCCCACAGACGGCGCCAATACTGTTGGTGCAGAAATCGTCGTCGCCGGAGGTCGCCGCAATCAAGGCCGCTGGAAGCCGCGGAGAACTGCAAAACGAAGTCCCGCCCGGAACCGATGGGGTCGTGGCTCCGGCAGGACCCTCGACGGTCAAGTTAGTTCCGACCAACAGTAATGGAGTGCTCGAATGAGTTCCGGAGCTTAGAGACGTGGAGGGCTTTAGAGAGTCGAGAGTTCAGAGAGCTTAGCCTTAGCATGTCGGGAGGGTCCTTTACATAGTGGAGCTTGATGGTACAACTGCAGCGCATGCTGGCGGGCTGCTCGAGGTTCGGCGAGTCAGTCTCATGGGATGGTGCCGTGTGCGGGCGGATTGAGGGGTGAAGCGCATCGCGCCTGACAGTGGGTCGCTATCGCCCGCGTGGACTGACTGATGGTGATGGTTGCAGAGCTTGCCGAATGGAGGGTTGAAGCCTTCGTCGTGTGCCATTTCGGAGGAGTTCGGGCTCCTGAAGAGGAAGATAGGAGGAGTTCGGCTCCCATAGGCGTCTGGCAACAGGTATGCAGCTAAGGCTCGTCCGCAGAAGAGTTCGACTGCTGAGAAGCCGCAGCTCGCCGTTTGGGGTTCGGTCGACTGTTGGACTTGGACTGAGTGGACACTTGAGAGTTCGGTAGGAGCTCGGTCGGCCGAAATTTGGATGAGGGCGACCGCTGAGGAGTTCGGCCCAGTGACGACTGCTGAGGACGTTCGGGCTCCTGAGTGACGACCGCTGAGGAGTTCGGGCTCGGCTGAGTGACGACGCTTGGGGATTCCACTAAAGCCGTCCGCTGAGGAGTTCGCCGCTGAGAGGACTTCATTGAAGCTCGGTCGCTTGGAGTCGGTCCGAAGGAGTTCGGCCCGTGTGGAAGTCCGAAGGAGTTCGGCCCGCTGAGAGGACTTCATTGAAGCTCGGTCGCTTGGAGTCGGTCCGAAGGAGTTCGGCCGTGGGAAGTCCGAAGGAGTTCAGCCGCATGGAGTCGGTCCGAAGAAGTTCGGCCGTGGGAAGGGCTCGGCCTGGCGCCTGGTGCTGAAGCTCTTCAGCGGCTACTGGTTACATTGGGCTGAGCGTCGGGCCGGGCTTCGGCAGGAGCGGGATTTATCCCCAACAATTACCATTAACTCAAAGGATGTATCACAGACACTAAATACACATGTGTGATAGAATAATAACCCATTTCATTAATTATAGTCAAAATTACAATTTTGCCCCTAGAAGTGTATTACAAGTGTCAGCCAATTCTGGCTTCTAGGGCACATATATCTAACAGCGAGTTCAAGGTTCGGCCTCGCTTACGCTGGGGAGGTCGTGGACATGGAAAAACTTCATTCCGCCTCCTTGTGAAACCTTCTGCGGGAGAAGTTCATGCCCTTTTGTCGGGGCTTCCTCAATGATGAGTTCGAGGGGGAGTTCGGTTCGGAGAACTTCCTGCTTTTTCGTTCGGACTTCCTTGACGATGAGCTCGAGGGGGAGCTCGGCTTTGCTCGCGCCAAATTTCATTCTGCTTTCCTGTGAAACCCTCCGTAGGAGAACTTTCTTGATACTTCCTTGACGACGAGCTCGAGGGGAAGCTCGGCTTTGCTCGCGTCGAACTTCATTCCACTTTCCTGCTCGCATCGAACTTCATTTCGCTTTCCCGTGAAACCCTCTGTGGGAGAACTTTCCTTGACAATGAGCTCGAGGGGGGCTCGACTTTGCTCGCGCCGAACTTCATTTCGCTTTCCCAGAAACCCTCTGCGGGAGAACTCCTTGACCTTCTTTGACGACGAGCTCGAGGGGAAGCTCGGCTTTGCTCGCGCCGAACTTCATTCCGCTTTTCTGCGCACGCCGAACTTATTCCGCTTTCTTCCCGCGAAACCCTCCATGGGAGAACTTCTTGACCTTCCTTGATACGAGCTCGAGGGGGAGCTCAGCTTTGCTCGCACCGAACTTCATTCTGCTTTTCTGCTCACGCCGAACTTCATTCCGCTTTCCTGCGAAACCCTCCACGGGAGAATTCCTGCTTCTTTTTCTGAACGAGCTTGAGGGGAAGCTCAGCTTTGCTCGTGCCGAACTTCATTCCGCTTTCTGCTCGCGCTGAACTTCATCCCTTTCCAACGAAACCCTCGTAGGAGAACTTCCTGCTTCTTTTGTCCAGACTTCCTTGACGACGGCTCGAGGGGGACTCGGCTTTGCTCGCACGAATTCATTCTGCTTTCGCTGCGAAACCCTCCATGGGAGAAACTTCTTGGAACTTCCTTGACGACGAGCTCGAGGGGGAGCTCAGTTTTGCTCACGCCAAAACTTCATTCCGCTTTCCTGCTCGCGCCGAACTTCATTCCGCTTTCCCACGAAACCCTCCGCAGGAGAACTTCCTTAACACTTCCTTAACGACGAGCTCGAGGGAGGGCTCGGCTTTGCTCGCGCCGAACTTCATTCCACCTCTTGCAAATTCTTTGTAGGGGGTTTTGTTGATGACATAATCGAGGGGGAGTTTGGCCTCACTTAAGCTGAACATCACTCCGCCCTCCTGTGAAGCTTTCGTCGGGAGGACTTCATGCTCCTTTATCGGGGCTTCCTTGACGGGCGAGCTTGAGGGGGAGTTCGGCCTCGTTTGCGCTGCCGAACTTCGTTCTACCTCCTTGTGAGACCTTCTGTGGGAGAACTTCTGCTCTCTGTTTCTTCTTCCTTAGGATGATTGGTATGCCCGAATGCTTTTCCTTAAGGTCGGTTCCTCGCATCCTCATGGCGGATTTGCTGGCAAAGTCCCCACTGAAGGTTGTCGCACGGCCAGCATCATCTCGGCGGGGCCACGAAACCGACTAGCGGATTGAACTGCTCCACGTCTGTGGTGGCTTCATGTGGAACCTGGACTACCGGGGCTGAAATGGGAACAGAGGATCTGGACGGGATCGGACCGCGGCGGCCGTCGAGCGCCGAGTCGAAGCTCTCCTGGAAGGCATTTTCTCTTCGGGAAAGAACTCTAGTGAGGAAAAAGAGAGATCTCCGGAGAGAGAGAAATCATTGCCGAGCACTCCTTTAAGAATAAGAGAACCTCAGAGGTTTGGGGTGGCCCTTCCTCTAGCGCTAATCTATTGATGCAGAATCTGGTCGTCGTCGGAATCCGCTGGAGTGGAGGCCGATGAGGTCGCCGCTAGGGACTTGCAAAACAAAATCCCGTCCAGAGCCGATGGGGGGGTGGCTCTGGTAGGATCCTCCGACGATCAAGTCAGCTCTAGCCAATAGGAATGGAGTACTCGGGAATGAGTTTCGGAGCTTGGAGAAGAAGAGGAAAGCTTAGAGATCAGAGTTCAGAGATTAGCATTAGCGTAT
>QRFJ01001226.1:40468-53937 GCA_006176705.1 Cocos nucifera
GACCAGGTGAGAGAGGCTAGTACTGATGCTAGCCAAAATAAAAATTTAGAAGAACTGGTTAGTACTGAGACTAACCACATAGAAGAACCCAAGCCAGGAATTAGTATTGATGCTAGTTCCAGTTTAAATGAGATAGAAATAAGGGAAAAGAGAATAGATGATTTACCTGAGACTTATAAACCTAATGTCCTATTCCCTTCAACCCTAGAAGCTGGTTCTTCTTATAAAAATCAAAAGGCATGTAATGAAATATCAATGGAGTTGTTTAAGCAGGATCACATTAATTTACCTCCAGAATTAAAATCGCCTTTAGTCATCCATTCCAGCACCCATTGAATCAAACTTAACTCCTAAAACTCTATTCATAAGCATTTTAGAAGAACAAATAGGAGTAATTCTTAATAAACATGGGTCTGAGAATGGAATCATAAAATATATCCCAAAAATTAACAGTGAATATATCAATAATGGGATTAAAAATCAACATCAACTTTCTGAGATTGGCAATCCAAAACCATTGAAATTTGTCAATCCAATATTCGATACAGGATAGTGAGCTACATTGTGTCTGGCTGAAGACGGTAAACTTAGCGCTTGTTGGGAGGCAACCCAATATTTAGTTTTTTATCTAATTTATCTTATTTTTTTTTAGGATAATTTGAATAAGTTGGAGGGAGAGCTCAAATTTGTAAAGGCATGTGCTGGACCAAAAAAAATAAAATAAAATAAATAAATAAATAAATAAATAAATAAAAAATATAGGTGTATTCTTCCATTTTTTTTATTACATCCTTTATTTTTTCCTCTTCTCCATTGAGGACAATGTCGATTAAGTTGGGGGGAGAGAAAAATAAAAATTTTAAAATTTTAAGTCCTCGAAAAAGTTAGTATTTAGTATTTAGATACTTGATTATGCTTAAGAATCGAATAAAACTAAGCATTTTTAAAAGAAAATTGATACACAGATAAGAGAATCTGTGAGATATTGAGGAATCAAGTATTAAGAAAATTCAATAAAGAGTTAAGTCCAGAACATAAAAATTTTTTCCTTGGAGCATTTCTAATTATTTTTACTAGCATCAAAGAAAAGTCTACTTTTTATAGGCTTGTGTAGGGTAACTATACGTTTCTTCATATAAAAATTTATTTTAATAAAATAGTTTCCAAGTACTTCTCACTGAGTAATCGGGCCTCTTTGCCTAAGCAAGCATTGAGTTTCGCGTCAAAAGATGGGAAGGGCAAAGAAGCTCGTTGTAAAGCTAGTCTTAACTCGTAGCCTATTTGATTCGAGCTAGTAAGCCCGAGGGGTATTCTATACCTAGTGCCCTAAAGCCAACTGGTTTGGGAGTCATTGGCCCAAGACTCGCTACATGGATCAAATAGAAAGCTTAAGGAGTTAAGACACTCAATAGTGGTACAACGTTAAAAAAAAAAAAAAAAAAAAAAAAAAAAAAAAAGAAACATTGGTTTCCACCGAGTAACCGGGTCCCGTTGCCTAAGTAAGCAATGATATTCACGTCAAAAAGTGGGCAATGTGAAAATAAAAAAATGAAGGATGGAAGTAGCAATACACTTGCCTATATGAAAGTTTAGACAAATCAGAGATAAAAGTGGAATAATTTAGAAAAAGTTCTAAAAATTTTAATATTCTTTACTTAATTTTTCTATTGATAAGTATTAATACCCCAATGATATATCTCATTTAAGCTCTACTGAATATCAATGGCCATTTTGAAAATTGCTTAGGTAAAATTCGAAACTCTAAAGTTAAAAGGTATTTAAAACTAAATTCTTTCTTTACTCGAGGATGAGCAAAGCTTAAGTTGGGGGGTGTGATAAGTATAATAAATTCATCAATAAAAGTATTAATTTATTAATTAATTTATATTAATTTTTAAAAATTAATAATCAATTTATATATAATTTTTGAAAAATTCATATTTTTATTAATTAAAAAATTAATTAAAAAATTAATAAAATAATAAAAATTAAAAAATAAAATTTTATTATCAATAGAAAGAGCTCATTTTTTTGATCATAATGAAATAAATTTCAAGTAAAACGGAGCTAAAATGGAAAAGATATGAATTTTTAAAAATATAAAATAAATAAAAATTAAATAAAAAAGAAAATGGCTCAGCCGGCTCCGCAAGCCGAGCCACCAAGCCAAGCCAAGCCATCAAAGCCGACTCAGCCATTGAAGCCATCAGTCCGGTCTACGATCCAGGCGTGGACCGCCAGCTCAGCAAAATCCGGCGAATCAGATCCTGCCACGTGGTGGACCTAGACCCTTAAAGGGTCTACAGAAATTTATCGCGGCTCACAGGACAATCTGGTCATTTCACTCGGCGACAGAAGCGCTGATTGGCTGCGGTGTGCGGTGCGGCCGGTCCATCCGGTCCATGGGAATAGTAATTGCGCGATCGGACGGCTGCGGTTGATTGCGGTCATGATCGGACGGCGGTGGTGATTTCCAGGCTTGATTCAAATTCTTTTAAGCGATCTGGCATGATCCAACGGCCAGAAAACCAAGTGATGAAGATCTGACGGTCCAGAATGCTGCCGGCGGTGATCAAGACTCCCGAAGCATGCGATTTGCGGCCAGATTTCCTCGATCAAGCGCGATCCAACGGCCAGAATTTAATCCGACCCGATCTGAGCTTATCTGCATCCGATTTTGATGATTTTTGGACCGTTGGATTTCTATTGAACGGCTGGATTTTATCAGATTTATCAGAGTCATATCAGAGCTATTTTGATTCAAATTTTATCCAAATTTGTTTGTATTTTGACGATTACAAAGGCATTAGTCCCATATTGCCTTTAGAAAAAATATCCAGCCCTCCTAGCTCTATAAAAAGGACCCCAGGCCATCAGAAATTAACATCTCCGATCAAGGTGAAGCTTTGGTATAGGGCGAAGCCAGGCTATGGGTTAAAGGCTGCTTCGAAGCAACGGGTGCCGAGAAGAAGAGCCGAGCTTCTACACCATCTTTCTACCAATGCTGATCCAAGATCAGAAATTAGGCTATTTTATTTTATTATCTTTTCTTTTTAAATTTTATGTATTTAAATTCTAAAATTTTAATTAATAAAAATTTTATTTTTGCATTTTAAATTCTTGCTTTTTTATTATAATTTAATTTTTGCACTTTAATTATTACTTCTTAATTTTATTGCAAGTAGATGCTAAGATCTAACTAGTAGATCTTAGTACCAAATTTAAATTCCTGCATCTTTTAATTTTTATTTTCAATCTTCCGACTTCAGTTTTTATTTCAAAATTCAAATCATTTTCTTTTTCTTTTAAAAATCAAAGATTTCAAATCTAAAATACTACCTTCCCTGTGGATTCGACCCGACTCATTACTATCTACGCATTTTCAATGATTTTAAGAAGTCAGATTAAACTGATAAACACGGTGTCTTAACGACAACATCGCATCCCTATCAATCATCACCTAGATCTATATTGGGATGCCTCCCTCGTTGGGCTTAAGGGAGTAACCCACTCTCTCTAGGGCTTCTTCAAGAACCTAGGGCAACAACACTAGAGAGAAGAGAGATTGAGGGAGAAAAGATTTATATTAATTGCTCTCTTTTTTAAAACTCTAATACAACTTATATATTTATATATAGCTATTAGGTTCGACCAAAAACTCTTCTGGCTAATCCAATACATGAAAGCACTCACCAAGCCCATGTACACCCATGTCTCCCATGCTCTCATCCCTTAGATCTAAATTCGATCCATACATGAGTTAGCCCCCTTAAGACCTCTCAAATCAAGCCTTAAGATTTCTAGGATAAATTCCTATCCTAGTCCCAAATAGATACTCCCTGTAGCTTTGCCTGCGGATTGAGCCGGCTCAGTCTCAGCATTGAGCCGACTAATCTGAGACTAGGTCAACTCAGTTTCAGACTGAGCTGATCCAGTTGCATGCCAGCTTGCAGTCCTGAATGCGCTTCTCTTTGTTTGGCCTATGCACTGAGACTTAGCCAACCCAGTCCTGGACTGAGCCAGCTAACCTGTAGAAAAGTTTTTTTCTGCAGTCTTCATGCTCCGACTTTAGTTTCTTGCTCCATCTTATATTCTATATCTCTAAAGTACTAACTAAGCCCCTTAAGATCCTCAACATCTGGATCTTGAGCCTGTAGAGGGCTAAATACTGCCTCCACCAAAGGATAACTTCTATCCTAGTCCTAGGACCACTCCTGTCCTAGTCTTCCGGAGTCAACATCCTAACTCCTTTCATGGCCTTCCAAGGCTTGGAAGCACCACAAATCCTCACACATAATTCATATATAACTAACATATGAAGAATCTATATAGCTCCATATAAATATATTTGAGAAAATAATTAATACATATTGCCAAGTTGGCTAGTCAAGAGCATCAAGCTCAATATCTCTTTCATTATTCTCATCTTGCATATCATCCTATAGTTGAAAAGATTCAAGCCATTCATCCCCATCCATATTCACTATTACTAAATGAAAGAAAACACAAATAATAGTTAATTAGCAACATTTTCTAAAGAACATAAATATAGAATTGTACAACTATAATTATTAAAGTGCTTATGAAAATATGAAAATAATCATGCATCCACCATAATATCATATACCACCTCATCCATAATTTATAAAATTATAAGAACATATTTCCAAGAATATAAAAATTCTCAAATCATCCATGCATAAAATAATACTTTCAAAACTAACTAAATAATAAGTGGTGAAAATGCAATATTTATCATACATTAAATATGATAAACTTGTTCCAATAACAATTCAAATAAAGTTTGGACTAATTAATTTTGTATTATAAAGCTAAGAAATTAGAATAATCTAAAACTAAAGGGTTAGGCTGATAAGTGGATGGTTGTTCTATTTTTCATAAAATGCTCTAAGCCAAACAAGCTGTACAGTTACATCAACTAAGGCAACAAACACCTTTCGACATTCATGGTGCAAAAACAATTGAGCCCTAACAAAAAGATTGCTTCCATTTTCAACTCCTAAGAGTGTGCCAAGCAAGTTTACCATCTTCTAATTGCTACAACCAGAAAGGTTACATATAATTGAGGTGGACGTGTTACAACTCTCCATAATATCAACCAACCAATTAATTATCTTGCTTAAATTGGAGGCTATTCATACCCATTTGCTACCCTTCGGAGTTGGTCTTCTTGCCTTCTCCTTATTAACCCTATATTTGATTTTGATAAATAATAAAATATTTAAGTTTATTTTGGTACTAATAAATTTGTTGAAGTGTTTAAGGTAAAATTTAGAAAGACAAGAACCTATCTCGATAAAGCTTCATGATTTTGTTTTAAAGAACCAAGAAAGAAGAGAAAAAGAGGTTAAGCCAAATATTTTTCATAGTTTATCAGATCATAAGCCAACTCAAGAGAGGCTTAAGTTAACTCCGGTATGGTTTCGGCACTTGGCACAAATCAGGAGTCGACTCCAGAAAAGTTTGAACCAACTCAATGACTCAAAAAGACACTAGGATTCAAAAATAAAAGATAGCATTTTGGATCATGTTGCTGGAGTCGACTCAAGCATAGTGTGAGCTGACTCACGCATCTCTGATACATTTCAGTATTGGCATGACTGAGGAGTCAACTCAAGAAATACATGAGGCAACTTATGTCTCAGGAGGGCACTGATTTAAGGACAGAATGCTAAATTTTTCACCCTATGGCTGAAGCCGACTCAAAAAATCCAGGAGCTAACTCAGGCATGCAGGATCAGCACAAGCATAGAAAAGATAGAATGCTAGATTTTTTATCCTACAGTTGGAGCCGACTCAAAAAATTCATGAGCCAACTCTTGAGAGCTTGGAGCTAACTCAAGGATTTAGGAAGTCAACTCATGAGCGAAAACTCTAATAGCTAATTTCTAGAACTATACAGAATTATTTTAGGATGCTCTAAATATCTTTTTCTTGTTCTCCAATGGCTACAAATCCATTTTTGATATTCCTAAGTTGGATTAGAAGGTTTCTAAGATATTATTAAAGAAAAGGAATACAAGGAATCAATACAAGAAGAGAAAACATCAAAAAATATTAAAAAGTTTAGTATAGTCCTATAAGTGAGCTTTAAAGAGTTTTCATTACAATCCAATCACCCAATCTACTATGCAATCAAGGCATTCTCAAGAAAAAAAAAGAAAGCATTCATTGCAAACGCCCTGCAACCTCTTAACTTGTGCATCAAAATTTTAAATCAGCTCTTCAAGAAGTTTATTTACATTTAAATTTTTGCATATTCTAATTTTTGTATTTTAGATTTTAATTGTTTTGAAACTTGAGGGATAGGCTCATCCAAGCCTTGAATTGAATTTGTACAAGCCTAGGAGTAGCTTGAAAATAGGTTTTGATTGGTAAGCCTACAAAATCAATTGGATTAAAATTATGAATCTAAAAAAAATAATCTTGCTGTAATCTTAATGATTATACTGAAATTCTCAAGTGGAGTACTTAAGGAGTGGATGTAGATGTTGAATTTAACATCGAACTACTATAAAAATTTTATACTTTTGTGTGTGTGATTCTCTTTATCAGCTATATTTATTTTTAGCTTATTTAAGTACTACATTTTCTACATAAAAGCATTTCTATTATGAATACATACTTTTTAATTTAAATTTTTTTAAAAAAAATTTAATTCACCGCCGCTTTTGGATTGTTCCTCTGGATAATAAGTGATATCAAAGCAAATGCTCTAATATTATTTGTTGTTCTTTTGATTTAGTATAAACAATCAAGATGATAACCTAATTAATTATCTTTTTAATGGAAGTGCAATCCACCAATAGACCTTGTTTATTTAATAGCTCTAATTACACATGTTAGAAGGCACACATGCACATATTTATTCAAGCTCTTGATTATAACCTATGGAGTGTCATAATTAATGGACTATACACACCCATAGTCACCATTGATGGTAATATGATTCCTAAATCTAAAAGAGAATATAATAAAAATGATAAAAAGTTGGCTCAATTAAATGCTAAAGTAATGAATATGCTTTATTTTCCACTTGATGCTAATGAATTCAATCAAATTTTTACTTGTATTTCAGCCAAAGCAATATGGGGATAGACTTGAGGTTATCCATGAGGGTACCAAAATCAAGTAAAAAAATCTAAAATAAATATGTTAATACATAAGTGTAAACTTTTTGAAATGAAATCAACTGAAAGTATTATCAAAATATTTACATGATTTACTATTATTATTAATGAACTTAAAAGATTAAAAAAATCATACACTAATAGTGAACTTGTGAGAAAAAAATTTAGATCTCTTCTTCTAGCTTGGAAGGCAAAGGTGACGACTGTACAAGAAGCAAAGGATCTCAACACCTTGCCCCTTGAAGAGCTTTTTGGTTCTCTCATGACATATGAGTTAACCATAAAACAAAACTTGAAAAATAAGGCCAAGAAAAAGAAGACCGTGGTTCTCAAGTCCATAGCAAAGAAGAAAGATGAAGAAAGTGAACATTCCGAAGAAGAAGATGATGATAAAGAAATGGCTCTCGTAATAAAAAAATTTAGAAGATTTATGAGAAAGAAGAGGCCAAACTTCAAGAGAAAACCCTTCTCCAAAGGCGAAGCTAGTAAAGATCGAGAAAAAGACAGACAAGAGATAATTTACATGCTTTGAATGCAAGAAATCGGATCATTTCAAGATAGACTATCCTCTATTGAAGAAATTTACTAAGAAAGTGAAGAAGAAAGTAATGATGGCAAGTTGGAGTAATAGTAAAGATTCAAGTTCAGATGAAGAGAGATAAGAAGCGATCAATTTTTGTTTTATGACTCAAGAAGATGAGGTAATACTTGATACTCAATCTAAATTACAAGAAGTATTTTATGATTTGTTTGATGATCCTACAAAACTAACTTTAAAGAATAAAAATCTAAAATCATTAAATCAAATTCTGATCAAAGAAAAAAAAATATTAAAAAAAAACTTATTTCTGCAGAAAATTAGAACTTAAAGAAAGAACTTAAAAAATATAAACCTATAGTTGATAAATTCATATTAAGTTCTAAAAAACTGCAAATGATACTTAACAACTAAAAAGCTATTTTTGACAAAACTGAAATTGATTTTAGAATTCAAAATAGGCAAAAATTCTTAAAGAATTTTTTTGAAAAAGAATCATCTTCAACCTCACAAAAAGTAATATGCTTTTATTATGAAAAATCTGGACACAAATAGCATGTTTGCAATTTCAAAAAAAATAAAAAATGATCTAAACGTTAAGAAGGTATGGGTTCTTAAAGGAATCATGGTTATTAATCCTAAAGAACTCAAGATGACTTGGGTACTTAAAATCTCTACTTGATTTATGATTATAGGTGTACCTTGCAATCGATAAAAAAAAATTGAATCTAGATAGTGGCTGTTCAAGGTACATGATGGGTGATAAGGAGCATTTTATCACTTTGAAGCTAAAGAAGGAGTTGTAATCTTTGATGATAATGACAAAGGTCACATCATCAAAAGTGGTAAAATTTATATCACTCCTACCTTTATAGATAATACACTCTTAGTGGATGGGTTAAAGCATAACTTATTGAGCATAACTCAACTTTATGATAAAGACTTTAAAGTAGTTTTTGAATCACTCTTGTGCATAGTTATTAATCCCATTGATAATAGCATTACTCTCATTGGACATAGATATGAAAATATATATTTAGTAGATTTAGATGATTTTTTTACTAAAAAGATCTAATGTTTAGTTGCAATGAATGCTAAAATCAATAAAAATAGTTGGCTATGGCATCATAGACTAGGACATGCTAGTATAGATTTGATTACTAAATTAATTAAAAGGGATCTTGTAAAAGGTTTGCCAAAATGTAGCTTTGAAAAAATAAAATTTATAATGCTTGTTAATTAAAAAAGTAAACTAGAAACTCTTTTAAATCAAAAAATATTATTTCAACTTTTAGACCTCTTGAACTACTTTACATGGACTTATTTGGACGAACTAGGAGAATAAGCCTAGGTGGTAAAAAATATAAACTCATGATTATAGATAACTTTTTGAGATTTACTTGAATTTTATTTTTGACATAAAAAATAAAGCTTTTTATGTATTTACTAAGTTTTTCAAGAAAGTTTCAAATAAAAAAAATCTTTCTATTGTTTGTATTAGAAGTGATCAAGGAATGAAATGTTAGGTAGGTATGCCATAGAAGTCAGATTGGCTGACACTTGTAATACACTTCTAAGGATAAAATTATAATTTTAACTATAAATAATAAAATAAATTATTTTTTATTATAGTGTGTATTTAAAAGTATCTATGATACATCTCTTGAGTTAATGGCAATAATAGTTCATATTTTCAAGAGTTAAAAGTTTAAGACATGAATTTTCATTATTAACTCATAAAATGCTTCCGACCGTAGGATCATCATGAGGATGATAATTGATCCAAAAAGTTGGTGTACGATCGCTTCTTTAGGATAGATGAGTCTTGAGTCTATGGTGTAGAGACACCGAAGCGATAGTATAGGTACTCGTTAGAGAACGAGGGCATTGAGCATGACCACCTCGAGCAGTCATGAGAAAGTCTATCTTCTCATCGATGATTGGCTCGAAGCTGCAGTGGTGTGTCTGATTCTTTGACCTGAGGTGCATCGATAGTTCATCTTGAGGATGTTATAGTTTGACTATACCATAACTCGATCTTCTAGCCATTCAAAATTTTGAGGTGTATGTTGGCTATAGCATATTCATTGTAGGAATTGGATTACACCAATAGAGGATCTATCTACCTTGGTAGATGAAGAGTAGCTCTATGATGATCATGAGAATCAAGTCCATAAGCCCATGACCATGATAGAGTGAAATAATAGAAAAATTTCTATTAGAATTTTTACATTGAACTTAAATTGAATGATTAATTCATATAACGGAAGTTAGGGTTTGACGAGATCACCTTAACTCTAATCCGATTGGGGCTCAAGATAGAGAAACTTAATCACATAGATAATTGCGCCGAGAGGTTTGCTTTAAGCTCTGATGGGCTTCCACCATATGCTGCTAGATGTCACTGATGAATTTTGGGAGTAATTAGAATGATTTGGATGATCGATCATACTAGTTGTCTGAATCAAAAAAGTTCTGATCCATCGAAAGGTATTTTGATGATGTCAATGATAGAGATTGTGACATATCCCATTATCATATGAAACTGAATCTAACTTGGTCACACAAACAAGGGTTTGGATTTGGATATCATCAATTAGATTAACGTAGTTCAATTGATTTGAATAACATTCAATTAGGTTTGTTGGTGCAGAAACTGATCATCGTCGGAGGTCGTTGGAGTCGAGGCCACTGAGGTCGCCGTCGGGGACCTGCAAAACAAAGTCCCATCCGGAGCCGGTGGGGGGTGGCTCCGGCAGGACCCTCCGATGCTCAAGTCAGCTCTGGCCAACAGGAATGGAGTGCTCGGGAATGAGTTTCGGAGCTTAAAGATGAGGAGGAGAGCTTAGGGATCAAAGAGATTAGAGATCAGCGTATCTGGAGGGCCCTTTATAGGCGGAGCTTAGTTGATGGTGATGGCCATACCATCAGACAGCGAATAACAGAAGCTGCATGGAGCTCGATACGGAGAGGAAGGCATCGTCAGGTGGACGGTGACAGCCATACCGATAGGTCATGGGCTGCAAGGGGTCGGTTACGGAGAGAGTGGTGTCGCCAGTAGTAGTAGCCATGTCGTCCGGGCTGTATGGGATTGATTACGGAGAGAGTGGCATCACCAGTTGCAGACTGAGCTCATCCAGAAAAGTTCAAACTTGTAGGAGAGTTCGGCTGAAGGGAAAGCTCGGGAGGAGCTCGGCTCCCACAGGCATTTGGCCGGATGCACGCGGCTAAGGCTCGGTCGCTTGGGAGTTCGACCGTTTGGAATTAAAGGAGCTTGGCCGGCTGAAGGGACGGCCACTAGAGGAGTTCGGCTGGCTGGAGGGGTTCGGTAGGAGCTCGGTCGGGCGAAGTTTGGTCGATGGACGTCCACTGAGGAGTTTGGCCACTGAGAGGTCCGAAGAAGCTCGGCTGAGGCCCAGTTGAAGGACTTCGATTGCTAAGTGGTTCGGCTAAGGCTTGTCCATCGAGGAGTTCCACCGCTGGGAATCCGAAGCTCGATCGCTGGAGAGTTTGGCCGCTAAGTAGCTCGACTGACTGAATGGATTAGAAGAAGCTCGACCGCTGGGAGTTCGACTGAAGCCCATCTATCGAAGCTCTTCTGTGGCTACTAGTTGCATTAGGCTGAGCATCGAGCTAGACTTCGACTGGAGCGGGATTTATCCCCAACACTAGCCCTCCCACTCTCGAGTTCGAAAATCGAAGGAAGGGAGTGCAAGAATGGTGACCGCCGAAGTCTTCCTCTGAGCTCTGTGTTGGTCTAGGTCGAAGCTCGGGGGAGATCTCATCTCCGGCTTGAAGTTGACATCGAAGTAGAAGCCCGGGAAAGATCCCATTTCTAGCCGGGGTTGACACGATTGCTTTCTCTAGCCAAGGTCGATGTTGAAGCTCTCCAGTCGAGGTTGACATGATAGCTTGGGAGAGATCTTATCTCTAGCCGAGGTTGTCAACGGTCGCTCGGGAGAGATCTTATCTCTAGCCGAGGTTATTGCTCGCGTTAGGACGAGGTTCTCCTCCTGTTCCTAATGCAGCGATTATTGACTGCTTCTTCTCTGTCATCGCATAGTTTTCGCATCCAGAAATAATATTATCGAAAGGAAAGAATTTTATTGAAAGGAAGTTACTAGTAGTGCATCCCCAAATTCTATATTTCAAGGTCGTGGTAACATTGTTCCTCCGCATTTCTTCGGCCATAAGTCCCGGGGTGGACGACCTCCTCATGCTGGCCTCCTCAATTTGGTGCAAACTCTTATCACTGGGAGACGATGAATCGCTGATGCACCGACATGATGAATTGCTGATGCACCGAGATCCTCCCAGGGGCAATGTGGATGACGCCGTAAGGTGGCCGACCTTCTTGCGATCTCTGGCTATGGCAGCACCGAGATCCTTGCCGTCTCTGGCTATGGCAGCGCCCTTGGCCGATCTTTTCCTGCTTTAGGCCGGTACCGGAGGAATTTATCCAACCGCCCCTTTCTGACAAGCTCCTCAATTTCATCTCAGAGCTGGATGCATCCCTCGGTGTCGTGGCCGTGGTCGCAATGGTAGAGGCAGTACTTATTTCGATCGTGCTTGTTTGGGAGAGACCGTAACCTTTTCGGTCTTGGTAGCTGGTTCTTCACTTCGATGAGAACCTGAGTTCGAGGGGCGTTGAGGGGGGCATAGTGGCGGAACATTCCGGAAGGAGGGATTCTTCGCACCCCTCTGTCGGAGCTTCCTCGGTGGTGAGTTCGAGGAGTTCGGGCCCACCTACTTTCGGAGGGGGTCTGCGAGCGCGACCAAACTTCGCTCGACTCTTCGTCGTCTGCCAGCCACTCTCTCAGGGCTTCCTCGTCTTTCAACTTGAAGGCTTCTTCCGCACGGGCATATCTCTCGGCCCGAGCCAGCAGATCGGCAAAGTCCCTGGGATACTTTTTTTTCAGAGAGAACAGTAAGTTATTTTTCTGAAGGCCGTCCTTGGGCGCGGCCATCGCGACAGACTGGTCCAAGTCTCGAACTTCCAATGCCGCGGCGTTAAATCGGATGACGTAAGCCCGGATGAATTTTCCTTGCCTCTGCTTGACGCTCATCAAGGAATCTGAACCTCGGCTCGATCGTCGGCTGCTGATGAAGTGGACCGCGAACTGACTGCTCATCTGATCGAAAGAGAAGATCGTACTTGGCTTCAACGCCGAGTACCAGTTCCTCGCTGCTCTCTTTAAGGTAGATGGGAAGGCTTGGCACAACATGGCATCTGAAGCATCGTGAAGCAGCATCATGGCACGGAAGGCTTCCAGGTGATCAACCGGATCAGCAGTTCCATCGTAGCTTTTCAGTTGAGGGAGCTCGAAGGTCGGTGGAATAGGTTCTTGCATAATTCGGAGAGAGAAGACAGGTTCGACATGGACGTCGGCATGATGAGCCGAGGTGATGCAGCCGAGCTCTTCAATATGCCGGTCCATCTTCCGTAGTCTGCAATCGAGGGCGTCGTCTTGGCTGCAGATCTTGGGGTGCTTCCGACAAGGTCTCCCTCAGAAGAGAACAATGATCCGAACATGGATCCTCGGCCCTTTGTTTTCCTTTCTCCGAGACGATCGGTACACTGACCCTGGTACTCTTCCTTGGGGTCGATTCTCGATGTTCCAATGATGGATTTCCTGGTGGAGTCGCCATCGAAGACTGCTGTATAGCCTGCAATGCCTCCGTGAGGCCACGGACCTATCGGACAAGCAGGTCGAACTGCTCCACCTCCACCGTAGGTACAGGTGGAACCTGAGCTGCCATGGCCGAAGCAGGAACAGATG
>QRFJ01001226.1:53962-87245 GCA_006176705.1 Cocos nucifera
ATTTTATGTACGATAGGAATCCTTTCATTCAATGACTGACCGATGCTGCATAGTGTGTCTGGTTCTTGACCTGAGATGCATCTTCAGTTCACCTTGAGGCTGTTATTAGTTTGACTACACCATACTCGATCTCCTAGCCATATGAACCCTGTGTATGTTGGCATATAAGCAGTTCAAATTGAAGGAACTGATTGCATCAAAAGATTGGAATCTATCTACCTCGTGTTAGAGGAGAGCCCTTATGATGATCATAGAATCAAGTTCCAGAAATCCCTGCCATGGTAGAGTGAAATAATAGAAGAGTTTCTATTTAGATTTTCACATTGGACTCGAATCAAATGATTACATCATATGATAGAGACTAGTTTGACGAGTTCACCTAAACCCTAAATCTGATCGGGCTCAAGATAGAAGAACCGAATCACACATACTGCACCAAGAGGTTTGCAGTTCAGCTTGATGGGTTGGCCACCATTATAACTGCTAGGTTCACTGATGCATTTTGGAGCAATTAGAATGATTAGATGATCGATCATTCTAGCTTTCGAATTCAAAAGAGTTCTACCATCGAAGGAGTTTCGATGATTCTATGAAGAGATCATACATATCCCATTACCATACAGAACTGAACCTAACTGGATCACACAAACAAGTGTATTTGAATCTGGTGGGAAATTTTTTTCCATCAATTGAAATTTAATCCTATTCAATTGATCCTGAATGAGATTCAATTTAGGTTTAAGGAATTCTCTAAGCACCGATTTGAACCTAACGTTCTTTCTTTTACTATCACAAATAAGTTGTCCTAACTGACCAAAGGAGTTATGTGGCTCATCAGAGGCCTCATATGGTCTGACTGGAGTTGTCCATAGTCAGAATTAGGTGTGTCTTATTTGTAAGACATTAACCTGCCATTTTTGGTCACCTGACCATTCTTGTCTTTTGACCTTTGGTCAAATTACCTTACTGATCAAAATGTTGACCATGACCTTGACTTTTGACCACATGTATGACCTATTGAGACTGTGGGGCCTGTCCCCCTACCAAAACCTTGGCAGAGGAGAAGGGCGCACGCCAGAGGTTGGCGTGAGCCTAAGTAGGAGGCGCCTAGGTCCTGTTGGACAAGGACTCCACCGCCCTTGTTGGATTTCCAATCAGAGTTTACTAAGAATCCTAGTTTGAACGATCTTAGGCGCCTTAAGGAGAAATCCAGGGGTCCTCTACTCCAACCAATCAATTTAATCTGATTTCACAAAGGGTTGGTGATTGTGAGAGAAGAGGATTGATCACAATAGCTATAAATAAGACCCTGCGCCCAACCCTAATCCTAAAAATGAATGCAATCAATGAGAAACCCCACCCCAAGGCTGCCTCTCCCCTCCTTCTCCAGCCAAGTCTCTTTCCTCTTGCTCCCATCGTTCCAAAAGAGTTTTGGACTTAATTGTGCGATTCAGATCAAGAAGGCGACAAAAGTAAAAGTCGCTGCTGCAAAAGGACGAACTTACAGAATCTTCAAAAGAGTTTTGAAAATTCCTCCAGATCAGATTCCAGATCTGATTTTTGGAGTTTGTCGATAGAGAAGAGAGGATCTCAGATCCAACCTATGTGATACGGAGAGGCCAGGCGCTTGCGTGGCTAAGATCCAGAACCTCGCCTGCAATCAGGATATCTACAGTGGTTATAGATTACCCAGATCAATAAATTAAATTATTTTAATTTATCTTGTTTTATTTTATTTATTAAAATAATAAGAATCAGATCTGAAACATATCAAGATCTAATTGAGATCAAGAGAAATCAATTAAAATATATCTCTTGATCTAATCAAAGATCTGGACGAACCTGGACCGGGAAATCAGATTTCCCTCAAGAGGCTATAATCTGATGCTAGTCCAAAATAAAATTTAAGAGAACTGTAGTTACTGAGACTAACCACATAGAAGAACCCAAGCCAGGAATTTGTACTGATGCTAGTTCCAGTTTAAATGAGATAGAAATAAGGGAAAAGAGAATAGATGATTTACTCGAGACTTATAAACCAAATGTCCTATTCCCTTCAATCCTAAGAAAGCTGTTCTTTTATAAAAATCAAAAGGCATGTAATAAAATATCAATGGAGTGTTAAGCAGTAGCACATTAATTTACTTAGAATAAAACCGCCTTAGTCACCTTTCCAGCACCATTTGAATCAAACTTAACTCCTAATTACAAAAAACTCCATTCATGAGCATTTAGAAAAACAATAGGAGTAATTCTTAAATAAACATGGTCTGAAATGAATCATAAATTATATCCTTAAAAATTAACAAAGATTATATAATAATGAGATTATAGATCAACTTTCTGAGATTGGCCAATCCAACCATTGGGAATTTTGTCAATCAATATTCGATACAGGATAGTGAGCTGCATTCATGTCTGCTGAAGATGTAAACTTAGCGCTTGTTGGAAGACAAACTCAATATTTATTTTTATCTAATTTATTCTTTTTTAATTTATTTTTTCTTTTTAGATAATATTGAATAGGGAGAAGACTCAAATTTTCAAAGGATGTGCTGACTAAAAATATACTGAGTTATGTATTCTTTTCATGTTTTTTATTACAATCCTTTATTATTTTCTTCTTCTCCATTGATGACATGTCGATTAAGTTGGGGGGAGAGAAAAATAAAAAAAATTTAAAATTTTAAGCTCGAAAAAAGTTAGTATTTATTTAGATACTTGATTATGCTTAAGATCGAGATTAAAACTAAGCATTTTTAAAAGAAAATTGATACACAATCAGAGAATCCTGTGATAATTGAGAATCAAGTATTAAAAAATTCAATAAAGAGTTAAGTCCAAAACATAAAAAATTTTTTTCTTGGAGCCTATTTCTAATATTTCTACTAGGAATCAAAGGAAAAGTCTACTTTTATAGGCTGTGTAGGGTAAAACTTACATTTCTTCATATAAAATTTATTTAATTAAAAATAGTTCCAATACTTCTCACTGAGTAACCGGGCCTCTTATCCTAAAGCAAGCATTGAGTTCGCATCAAAAGTGAAGCAAAGAAGCTCGTTGTAAAGCTAGTTCTTAAACTCGTAGCCTATTGATTCAAGTAATAAGCCCGAGGGATATTCTATACTAGTGCCCTAAAAGCCAACTGTTTTGGAGTCATTGCCAAGACTCGGCTATAGGAATCAAATAAAAAAGCTTAAAGATTAACACTCAATAGTGACAATGTTAAAAAAAAAAAAAAAAAAAAAAGGTTTCCCACCGAGTAACCTGTTCTCGTTGCCTAAGTAAGCAATGATATTCGCATCAAAAGTGTATAATGTAAAAATAAAAATCAATAAATGAAAGACGAGGATAGCAAGTACACCTAACCTAAATAAATTAGACAATCAGAGATAAAAGTTGGATAATTTAGAAAAAGTTTGAAAAAATTTATTTTGCTTATAATTTTTTCTATTTATAAGTTATTAATACTCCATATTGATATGTTCTCACTTTAAGCCTTACTGAATATCAATGCCATGTTGAAAATTTCTTATAAATTCGAATACTCTAAAGTTTAAAAGAATTTAAAACTAAATTCTTTCTTTACTCGAGACGAGCAAAGCTTAATTGCGGGTGGATAACATCATAAATGCATCAATAAAAATATTAATTATTAATTAATTTATATTAATTTAAGAATTATTAATCAATTTATATATTAATTTTAAAATTCATTATTTTATAATTAAAAATTAATTAAAAAATATTAAAAAAATAATAAAAAAAATAACAAAAAAATTAAAAATAAAATTTTATTATCATAGAAAGAGTTCAATTTTTTTGATCACAACGAAATAAATTTATAATGAAAAATGGAGCTAAAAATGGAAAAGATATTGAATTTTTAAAAATATTAAAATAAATAAAATGTAAATAAAAAAGAAAATGGCTCAGCCGGCTCTGCAAGCCAGCTACCGCAGCAAGCCGAGCCACCAGCAAGCCAAGCCAAAGCTGATCAGCCATTGAAGCCATCAGTCGGTCACGACCAGCGTGGACGCCAGTCAGCAAAATCCGACGAATCGCAGCCTCACGTGGTGACCTAGATTCCTTAAAGGGTCTACAAAAATTTAGCATGGCTCACAGGGCATCTAGTCATTTCACTCAGTGATAGAAGCGCTGATTGTTGCGTGTCGGACGACCGTCCATGGGTCCATGGAATAGTTATGCCATCGGACAATGCGCGTTGATTGCGGTTAAATCGGACGTTCTAGCATTTTTTTGATTGCCAATTCCGCGGATCACCATTCGGAATGAAGCCCTATTCCAGCTTCGATTCGATGGTCCAGAGCCTCCGGACTGATTAGGAACTCCCCAAGCTCGATTTGGGCCAAGATTTCCATCGAGAAGCACATCGAACGCCAGAATTCAATCCGACCCAATCTGAGTATCTGCATCCGATTTTGATTTGATTTACCATTGATTTCTATTGAAACGGCGCTGAATTTATCATTAATTTATCAGAGATGTATTAGAGATATTTTAATTTCAAATTATTCAACTTTGAGATTACAAAGTTCATTAGTCCCACATTGCCTTTTAGAAAAAAATATCACCCTCCTAGCCTATAAAAAAGGAACCCTAAGCCTCCAAAATCAAATTATCGTCCGATCAAGGTGAAGCTTTGGTATAGGCGAAGCCAGGCTATGGTTAATGGCTGCTTCGAGCAATGGTGCCAGGAGAAGAGCCGAGCTTCACACTATCTTCTCTGCAATGCATCCAAATCAGAATCAGGCTATTTATTTTATTTCTTTTCTCTTTAAATTTTATATATTAAATTCTAAAATTTTAATTAATAAAAATTATTATTGTATTTTAATTTCTTCTTTATTTTTATTATAATTTATTCATATACTTTAATTATTATTTTTATTTTATTGCAAGTAATGCTAAGATACTAACTAATGACTAGTACCAAGATTTAAATTTCTGCACCTTTTTCTTTATTTTTGCTTTTATCTTTTTGACTTCACTTTTATTCTTAAAATATCCTTTTCTTATTTTCTTTTCAAAAATCAAAGATTTCAAATCTAAAAAACACACCTTCCTGTGGATTCGACCCACTCACTACTATCTACGCATTTTCAATAATTTTAAGAAGTGGTATTAAACTGTAAAACACTGTCTTAACGACAATATCGCATTCCCTATCAGTAGTTACGCTTCATGCCCTCATTCATTAACGACTACCGTATTCTTGCTTCGATGTTTCATACTTAGACTCAAGACTCATCTACTCAAAGAAACGATCTTACACCAACCTTTCGATCAATCACCATCCTTATGATACCTACAGTTGAAGATTTATTGAGCTTGAATTATAAAATTCATGTCTTAAATTTCAACTTTTGATAAATATGAAATGTTCCATAACATAACTCAAAGATTCATCATGTACCACATTTAAATACACACTATTGAAGAAAATAATTTTATTAATTAATAAGTAAAATTATTAAAATTCCTTAGAATGCATTACAAAGTCGTTTAAGCAATTTGCTTCTAGGACACATATCTAATACTCTTCTCTTAGTTTGTTTGCCCTAGTCTTGAAGACACTTAAGGAGAGAGCACCTCCTTGAAGCCCAAGAGCGGAGTGCCCACAACATAAATCTAGTGGATGAACTATGATGCTGCCTTAAGAATGCAAAGATCATCTCCATATCCATGCTAAAGATCAGGAGCATTCCAAACATGTATTAGGCTCTATGACTTAGGAGGATTGAATTCAACACCATATTTTCTACAATTGTATGTAGCTTAATTAGCCATGGTGTGCACCAACACAGAGGCCACATGATAATATTATCACCCATGTTCCTTTCACTCGCTCGAGTCTAGCTTTCTATCCTTTTAGCAAAGTTCTATTAGTTACTTAACTTCATCATTTTCTTGAGTGGCTACAGATGTTAAATGATGTAAAATATTCAAAGTCTTCATAGAATTTGCAAAGTTTGCCCCTTACAAACTATCACCCAATGTCCGTGATTAAGATTCATGGTTACTGAATCACACACTATTGACTTCTAGATGAAGTCTTACACTTCAGCTCAGTAATCTTGCAGTGTTCCTTACCCCACTTATTGAAGTAATCCACCGCCACCAAAAAAAATTTTGCTTGTCCAGATGCTATGAAAATATTCCAAGTATTTTCATTTCCCATTACAATGCCATGACATCTTAAAAAGTGTAAGCTAGGGAAGCTAGTTGTGTCTTAATATGGCATTTTTTGACATCGAATCACATTTTTTATATAGTCAAGTTACACCCTACTATGTCGGTCGTTAAATCTTTGTCATAGCAAACTTTTAAGATAATATCTAGCTCGAGGTGATTGACACTTACTCCTTCATGAACATTCTTAGGCTAATTAGCTTCAGATGTCAGAGGCATTTAGAAGAAGCAAAGAATAAGACCTCTTTGTATAACTGGTCTTCTATAAATGATGGGAGTTTGATTTCTCAGTTTTGGGGCTGCTTTTGAAGTCTTTGAGAAAATGCCATCTTTAAACAAGCCAATTAATCAATCCAATTGGGCTCATGTCGATTGCATTATCGTCTAGGATTCTTCAAACTTGGTGCTGAAGAACTTCTAAAGATAAACCCTTTGCTATTCATTCGGCTAGAGTACCCAATTAGACAAAGTCTCCCTTGATTCTACTCGGGAATCCACTGAATATCAAAGCGCTGCTAATAGGCCAAAATTAAACTTTTTACTTTATCAAAATATCTCTTCATACTTTCCTCCTAGGCTTCAAATCATCCATGACTGATCTACTACCAATTAGAGTTCTGTAACCTTCACATGATCGCAATCCCCAATTCTTGCTATTTATCAACTTTAATATGGCTTTATATTCTGCTTCCATTGTTTACTAGTAGAAAATTTCAAAGCACATGCATATTCAGTTGTCCTTTTGAATTAACAAGAATCAATCCTACGCCTATATACACAGCATTGGATGAATTCATGACAAAAATAGTCGAGAAATCTTTAGAAGGTCTATTTTCTCTTTTCAGAAACTCAGTTGCAAGCTAGAATGCCGACTCTTATTGCTTCAGTCCAAACTGGATCTAGGATTGGTGCACTCCACCATGAAGTCAGGCCATATATTAAGCTTTAATAAAGGCAAGTGAAAATTTATTAAATCATGAGCTCAATCACTACTTTGCGTATTCTTCCGAAGGTATCTGCCGTAATAGAAACTACTTTTATTGTATATCGAGACTATTATATATCCCCCTAAAAATTAAAGGTCAAGTTTTCTTACTGCAATCAACAAAGGAAGGTTAACTTTTCTTTCAATTGTATTACTTGCATCTCTACATTCTCAGTACTCGACTTAGTATAGATTCGTCTTTTAATCTCACTTCCTCTCTATCAGTACACTCCAAATGGCTACAAGAGATACTGCTAAGCACAAGAATAACTCTCGCCATGTTCAAGCTGCAAGGAGAAAGTAGCTAAGGTAGGATTTCTTTAATTCTCAAATGCTACTACATTTGAGATCCAAGCTAGAATTTCTTGTTGTTTGAAGCACTTAGCAGAAGGCATTGCAACATTCTCTGACATCAAAACAAAGCGATTTCAACCCATAATCTTTTTCGTCAGATGCTATAACTTCTTTATCATCTTTGTGTGGCCAATTTCTTGATGCGCTCAGATCTTTTCAATTTTCTTCGGCCATGCCTTGATACAGAATCCCAAGAACTTTTTGATATCATCCCCAAAAGCACATTTGGATTGGGTTCATCCTTATATTTATACTTTTAAGGCATTGAAGTTCCCTCCAATTAGTATATGGTTTGTTAGGTCAACTTTCTGATGAGCATATCATCCACATAGACCTCCATATTGTAGCTGATCTGCTCCTAAATCTTGTTTCACCAGACGCTGGATCATACTATATTTTTTATCCAAAGGGCTAATTCTAAACAATAAAGATCAGTCATAATAAAAGTAGTATTCTCCTCATCTCAAATGCCATTTAGATTTGTTAAGCCGAGAACAATCCATGAGACACACTACAGGAAGATCATGACTGAGATGCATCACCAGTAATCAATTCGTGTAGGATAACTATCCTTTGGATATGCTTATTTAATCAGTAAAATCTCATGGACCATCCTCCAACTTGCCATTTACCTTTTTATTGAGAACCACATTTTTGTAAAATTATAGTTTGGATAGTATAACTCCCAGATGAACCACCTTGAGGAGCGTCTACCTCATCTGCTATGCCTTTTAACTGACAGGGAATCCTGATTTTTCGTCCAGGTTCTTTCAGATCTGATCAATCAAAGAATATTTCAAAAAATTTTCTCTTGATCCCAATCAGATCTTGATATGTTTCAGATCTGATTCTTATTATTTTAATAAAATAAAATTAAAAGATAAATTAAATCAAATTTAATTTACCTGATCTGGGTAATCCTATTACCCTGTTGATGATCCTATTTGCAGCGGAAAGGTTCTGGATCTTAGCCATGCAAGCGCCTGGCCTCTACCGGTATCCACTCAGGTTGGATCTGGAGATCCTCTTCTTCTCTATCATGCCTCCAAAAATCAGATCTGGATCTGATCTGGAGGATCTTCAAAACTCTTTTTGAAGATGAGCAGTCGTCCTTTGCAGCAGCGCAGCCTTCTTACTTTTGATCGCCTTTCTTTGATCTGAATCGCACCAACCAAGGTCCAAAACTCCTTTTGGACGTGGAGAGCAAGGGGAGAAGGTGGTTTGGCATGGAGAGGGAGGGGAGAGGCAGCCTTGGGGCATGGAGTTGATTCAATTCTGAATTGAATCTTAAACTGAGTTGGGCGCAGGGTCCTTTTTATAGACTAAGCGTGATCCAACTCCTCTTCCTCCCAACCAATCACAACCCTTTGTGAAATCAGATCTAAATCTGATTGGTGGGAATAGAGTCCCCTGGATTCCTCCTTAGAGGGCACCTAAGACCAGTCAAAGTTGGTTCTTAGAAGAACTCTAATTGGAATCCAAAAAAGGAGATGGAGTCCTTGTCCAACAAGGACTCCTAGGCGCCTCCAACTTGGGCACACGCCTAGGGTGGCGTGCGCCCTTCTCCTTGCCAGGTTCTGGCAGGGGGACAGGCCCCCACCAGCTCTCCAATAGGTGCATGACATGTGGTCAAAAGTCAAAGTGTCAATGGTCAATGTTTGACCAGTCAAAGGTAGACTTTTGACCAAAGTCAAAGAACAAGAAATGGCAGGTGACCAAAAATGGCAGGTAATGTCTTATAAAATAAGACAACCTATTCTGACTTGGACAACCTTCAGTCAGACCATATGAAGGCCTCTGATTGAGCACAAACTCCTTTGGCTCAGACAGGACAACTTATTTATGATAGCAAAAGAAGAACGTTAGGTTCAATCGAGTGCTAGCACGATTTCCTTGAACCTAATTGAATCTCATTCAGATCAATTGAACTAGATCAGTTCAATTGATGATCACCAGATTCAAACCCTTGTTTGTGTGACCCAGTTAGGTTCAGTTCTGTATGGTAATGGGATATGTCATGATCTCTATCATCGACATCATCGAAACTCCTTTCGATGGATCAGAACTCTTCTGATTCGAACAGCTAGAATGATCGATCATCTAAATCATTCTAATTGCTCCCAAAATCCACCAGTGACACCTAGCAGTATATGGTGGCAACCCATCAGAGCTGAATGCGAACCTCTTGGTGCAGCTACCTGTGTGATTCAGTTCTTCTATCTTGAGCCCCGATCAGATTAGGGTTAAGGTAAACTCGTCAAACCCTAGTCTCTGTCATATGATGTAATCATTCGATTCGAGTCCAATGTGAAAATCTAAATAGAAACTCTTTCTATTATTTCACTCTGCCATGGCCATGGGCTTCTGGACTTGATTCTCATGATTCATCATAGGGCTGCTCCTCTACCACCGAGGTAGATAGATTCCATCTTGATGCAATCCAGTTCCTACAATGAACATGCTATAGCCAACATACACCTCAGGGTTCCATATGGCTAGGAGACCGAGTAATGGTGTAGTCAAACTATAACACCCTCAAGGTGAACTGCCGATGCACCTCAGGTCAAAGAACCAGACACACTACTGCAGCATCGAGTCAGTCATTGACGAGAAGGTAGACTCCCTAATGACTACTCGAGGTGGTCACGCTCAGTGCCCTCGTTCTCTAACGAGTACCTATACTCTCGCTCCGGTGTCTCCACACCATAGACTCAAGACTCATCTACTAAAGAGAAGCGATTGTACACCAACCTTCCGGATCAATCACCATCCTCGTGATGATCCTATGGTCGGGAGCAATTTATGAGTTAATAATGATTATTCATGTCTTAAATTTTCAACTCTTGAAAATATGAATTATCATTACCATTAACTCAAAGGATGTATCACAGACACTAAATACACATATGTGATAGAAAATAACCCATTTTATTGATTTTAGTCAAAATTATAATTTTGCCCCTAGAAGTGTATTACAAGTGTCAGCCAATTCTGGCTTCTAGGGCACATATATCTAACAATCTCCCACTTGTCCTAAAGCCAATTGGCTACAAGTCTAAGTCCCATCTTCTCAAGGTGGGCTTCGATCTTCTGCTGGCCCAACGGCTTTGTAAGTGGGTCTGCCACATTATCTGCGGAGTTGACTCTCTTGACCTCGACATAACCCTTTTCAAGGTAATCGCGGATGAGGTGGTATCGCCGCTCAATATGCTTGGATTTTTGGTGAGACCTCGGCTCCTTAGCAAGGGCTATGGCGCCATTGTTGTCGCAGTATAGAGGAATGGCATCTGATGGCATTACTCCAATTTCTGCAGCAAACTTCTTGTACCAGAATGCTTCCTTTGCAGCCTCTGATGCAGCGATATATTCTGCTTCCATGGTGGAATCTGCTATCACCGTTTGCTTGGAACTCTTCCAGCTGACAGCTCCACCATTGCACACAAACAGACTTCCAGATGTCGACTTTCGATCATCTATATCGGACATGAAATCCGAGTCTGTGTATCCCTGGACTTGGAGTTCTCCATTACCAAAGACCAGCATCATATCCTTAGTTCTTCTCAAGTACTTAAGGATACATTTCACAGAAGTCCAGTGTTCTTCACCTGGATTTGACTGATATCTGCTTGTGACACTCACAGCATGGGCTATATCAGGTCGTGTACATAGCATGGCATACATGAGGCTCCCTATTGCAGAAGCATAAGGGATCTTGCTCATGCGTTCTATTTCCTCAGGTGTGCTGGGGCACATCTTCTTGGAAAGATGAATACCATGTCTGAAGGGTATTAATCCCCTCTTAGAGTTTTCCATACTAAACCTCTTTAGTACTTTCCTCTATGTACATCTTCTGTGAAGTCCTAGCATCCTATTCGGTCTATCCCTATAGACCTTAATTCCTAGAATAAAGGATGCTTCACCTAGGTCTTTCATGGAGAATTCCTTGGACAACCACATCTTGACTGATGTCAATCATGGGAATATCATTCCCAATAAGGAGGATGTCATCCACGTACAATACGAGGAAGACAACAGCGCTCCCACTGACCCTTTTGAAAACACATGGTTCCTCTTCATTTTTGATGAAACCAAACTTTTTGATCACATCATTGAAACGAGTGTTCCAGCTCCGAGATGCTTGCTTAAGTCCATATATGGACCTTTGCAGCTTGCAAACCTTGTGATCAGTATCACTGGATGTGAAACCTAGCGGCTGTTCCATATAGATATCTTCCTCAAGATATCCATTTAAGAATGCCGTTTTCACGTCCATTTGCCATATTTCATAATCGAAATAGGCTGCAACAGCAAGCAATGTGCGGATGGATTTTAGCATAGCTACTGGGGAAAAGGTATCCTGATAGTCAATGCCTTCGCGTTGACTATAACCTTTTGCCACCAAGTCTAGCCTTGAATGTCTCCACATTCCCATCTGCACCAATCTTTCTCTTGAAGATCCATTTACACCCAATAGGTACTATACCTTCTGGTGGATCTACCAAGGTCCAGACTTGGTTTGAGTGCATCGAGTCAATTTCTGACTGCATTGCCTCTAGCCATTTCTCGGAGTCGATATCTGATATCGCCTCGTTGTAGGTTTTGGGATCATCACCATGAGCACCATTACCTACGAGGAACATTTTCCTCTACTTCCTCTGAAATAATACCTAAGTATCTTTCAGGGGGATGGAAAACTCTTTTCCGATCTACGAGGTGGAGGAGGTAGTGTTCTTATTGGCTCAACCTGATTTGGTTCCAATTGGTCCTTAGCTCGTTGTACTTGTGAGACTTTCTCATCAAGCTTGATCTGCTTTCCAATGCCGCTATCTTGAATAAACTATTTTTCAAGAAAGATGGCATGTCGACTCACAATCACATTATTGTCTTCTGGAATGTAGAAATAGTATCCTAATGACTCTTTAGGATATCCTATGAATCGAGCTCTGAAGGACCTAAACTCTAACTTGTCCGCTTGTTGTCTTTTGACATGAGCCGGACAACCCCAAATTCTGAGATGACTCAGACTTGGTTTCTTACCGTGCCATATCTCATACGGTGTGGTAGGAACGGTTTTAGAGGGAACCCTATTCAGTAGATAAATTGAAGTTAACAATGAGTGTCCCCAAAGAAAATCAGGAAGGTCTGTGAAGCTCATCATGGATCGAACCATATCCAATAGAGTCCGATTTCTCCATTCTGAAACCCCGTTGAGTTGAGGTGTTCCTGGTGGAGTCCATTGAGAGACTATGCCATTTTCCTTGAGATAGTCTAGGAATTTCCGGCTAAGGTATTCACCTCCTCGATCTGATCGAAGAACCTTAATGGGTTTTTCAGTTTGTTTTTCTACTTCATGTCTGAATTCTTTGAACTTTTCAAAAGCTTCAGACTTGTGTCTCATAAGATACACATACCCATACCTAGACAGATCATCGATAAAGGTAATGAAGTAGACAAAATTGCCTCTAGCCGGCACATCAAATGGGCCGCACACATCAGTATGTACTAGGGCAAGGAGATCTGTGGCCCTCTCCCCATGTCCAACAAAAGGGAGTTTAGTCATTTTGCCTTGAAGACAAGGATTCACAAGTTGGATATGACTCGGAAGTCAATGGACTCAATAGCCCATTTTTCTCCAATTTGTTGATCCTATCTTCTGCTATATGACCTAATCTCTCAGGTGCCATAGATATCTGTCATTTGGACTATCCCTAGGTCGTTTGGCATTCACGTTTTGCTCGATAGTTAGAACAGGTACATCAATATGTAGCTGATAAAGACCATTAATAAGGAAACCATTTGCAATTTTATTTCTTTCATAAAGAATGTTACAATGGTCCTTAAAGAAGGTAATCACATAGCCTTCTTAGTGCTAAGCATGAAATAGAAATCAAATTCCTGCTAGCTGCAGGCACATAATAACAGTCTTTCAAAACTAAGTCTAAACCAGATGGTAATCGAAGAGGGTATGTTCCCACGGCTACTGCAGCAACTCTTGCTCCATTACCGATGCGTAGGATCATGTCTCCATCCCTCAGCCTCCTGCTATCCTCAAGACCCTGCATGGAAGTGCACAGATGAGCACTAGAACCAGAGTCAAGCACCCAACTGGATGCAGAAGAAACCGTAAGGTTAGACTCAATAACGAGCATACCTCCAGAAGGACCTTCCTTCTTGTTCTTCAGGGTGGCCAGGTAAGTAGGGCAGTTCCGCTTCCAATGGCCGTCGCTGTTGCAATGGAAACACTTTCCTTTGCCATCGGCCTATTTTTCTTCGATTCTGCCTTCTTCTTCTTTGATCCTTCCACCTTTTGCTTTTTCACAGACTTCTTTTTCTTTCCATAAGACTTTCTTTTGGAAGAAGTCCGTTCCATAGCAAGAACTGAGCCTTTAGAACCTTTCATAGAAAGCTCAGCGGTAACCAGCATATTCATTAATTCGGCCAAGGAATTTTGAAGTTTATGCATGTGGTAATTCATGATGAATTGCCCATATGCATCAGTCAAGGATTGCAGAATAATATCGTTCTGCAGATCCAAGTCCAACTTCACACCGAGCTTCTCAAGCTCTTCCATGTCCTTGATCATTGTCAGACAGTGATCTTGGACTGACTGCCCATCACGCATCTTAGCCTTAAAAAGTCATTTTCGTGACTTGATATTTGGCTGCGCGACTCTGTTCACCAAACATCTCCTGTAGGTGAGCCAACATTTGGCGAGCAATCCCGATATCTTCATGTTGGCGCTGGAGCTCATCAGACATCGAGCCCAACATGTAATATCTAGCCTTATTATCTTCGTCTATCCATTTTTTCAGAGACGCTCTCTGTTCAGTGGATGGACGGGCTGGTAAGGTGGGAGGGTCCTGGTCCAAAACATGGGTTAACTTCTCGGAACCCAAAATAATTTTATAGTTCCTGAGCCAATCTTTATAATTGGTCCAGTCAGTCTATGTGTGTTCAGGATACGTGCCAATGGGTTTGACGCAGACATTTATTCCTGTAGAGAGTCAAAGATTCTAGTTAGATACTGTAATTTTGACTTGACCAATTTGTTTAGGAATTTTATTTTTAAACAAATTAGCTCCCACTATTTTCTCGGATCCCTACACTCCCTCTGTAGAGATGCAAAAATCTCCACGATTAATGATTTCTAGTGGGTGGTGCAGTCTCACCAACTTGACTCATCACCTCACCTAACAGTTATTGGTGATGGGTTAGCCAATGAGTGAACAACTCTTGTTCAATGATTCTCTAATCATGGTGCACCCAAACTTGGTCTCTAATTCATGAATCTCACCGTATCCGGAATATTGATCCACTCCTTAGTTAAGTCAGACCCACCATTTGCATAGACTAGGTTCCTAATTGAGTCTCTCACCGTATCCGGAATATTGAGCTAAACTCATCCTCCAGCCCATAGCATCCAATGCCTAATAGACATGGTTGCATCTTTCCGGTGCAACTGAGCCACTGTATCCAGCCGAGAACAATCAACCCCGGGAAGGGCCCGCACATCTACAATGGTGGAAGATCTCAGACTTAATCTTTTCTTAGGGAGAATTGATTCAGGTCTCATTAAACTAGACTTGGCTTAGTCATAACAATTATGACTAACCTAGTGGCATGGGTTAGCTCGGATTATTGACCACCTCAGATCAGAACTGTGTCAACAGATATGGCTAGGTAAGTGAGATCGGTGGAAGGAATATGTCATTAACTCGTACAAGAACGCATTCAGATCGAGTAGCTTCCAATTAAAAACCAGTCAGTCGTCTATGCCAAACTTACCTTAGACACCAAATTGTTGAGTCAGAACCAATTGGGTTAGCCTACAATCCAGACTCTAACCTCTGAGCCTAATTAGGTCTTGCTTGATCGTGACTCGATCTTGACCCAGACTTAATCCTATTAGGCTGGTCAATTTAAGCATTGTTGATCCCATCTAACCAACTCTTGATTCGGTTTGATCAATTGCTTAGACCTAATTGAGCTACCCAAGCCCGAACCCAGTATTATGAATATGTCTTAGATCTAAAATTCTCAATTTTAGACCTAATTAATATTTCATAAACTTAATTCTTAATTAAGTAAGGTTCATAAATAAAATATGCACAATAAATTCTAGGGTTTCAGGATCTAAGGTTTTGCAGAAAGTAAGTTTTGGGTTTCTGATTAAGGACGAACACGCAGCACCCCTATACATCATAAGAACACCCCATCGAATGGAAAGAGAGGGCCTTTAAACCCTTCTTTGTTCTTATGACCGGACGGCCAAGAGGAACGCCTTAATCAGAAACATTCAATACTACAAAACAATATCAGATCTATATCATATATCTCACATATAAAGTAGATCTAATCATGGCATATTTTGCATACATCTCATGTATCAAATCATGCATATTTTTAGATCTAAATTATCTCATAATAATCTAAAAAATTAGATTTAAATTGATCTAATCAAAATAAATTCTAATCTAGATAATTATGTAGAACTATTCTACAACTAGTCTAGACATGCATCAATCATATCTCATATGATATTCAAAAATTAAATAATTTTTATTTGCTATTTTTCAGATATTATTATAACACTTATAATATCAGAAAATAGTAAATAAAAGATCTAAAACATGATTTAATCAGATTAAATCAAAAATATGCAAGAATATTCTATAGAACTATTCTATTCTAGAACTAGTCATGCATATGACATCTAATCTTAGATCCAAATTATTTACTTTTAATTTTTTCTGATTTTAGATCTGATCACATCTCATGTGACATCTAAAATCAATTATTTTTTAATTAAAATAAATTTAAAATTAGATCTAAATAATTTAGAACCATGGCTCTGATACCAGTTGAAGGAAAATCCTGATTTCTCGGTTCGGGTTCGTTCAGATCTGATCAGATCAAGAGATATATTTCAAAAATTTTTATCTTGATCCTAATCAGATCTTGATATATTTCAGATCTAATTCTTATTATTTTAATAAAATAAAATTAAAAGATAAATTAAATCAAATTTAATTTACCTGATCTGGGTAATCCTATTACCCTGTTGATGATCCTATTTGCAGCGGAAGGTTCTGGATCTCAGCCATGCAAGCGCCTGACCTCTATCGATATCCACTCGGGTTGGATCTGGAGATCCTCTTCTTCTCTATCACACCTTCAAAAATTTGATCTGAATCTGATCTGAAGGATCTTCAAAACTCTTTTGAAGATGAGCAGTCGTCCTTTGCAGCAGCGCAGCCTTCTTATTTTTGATCGCCTTTCTTTGATCTGAATCACACCAACCAAGGTCCAAAACTCCTTTTGGACGTGGAGAGTAAGGGGAGAAGAGACTATGGCATGGAGAAGGAGGGGAGAGGCAGCCTTGGGGCATGGAGAAACTATGATCTCATCATATCTCTATATCTCATAACAATCTGAGTTGGATACAGGGTCTTATTTATAGACTAGCTGTGATCCAACTCCTCTTCTTTCCAACCAATCACAACCCTTTGTGAAATCAGATCTAAATCTGATTGGTGAGAATAGAGTCCCCTAGATTCCTCCTTAGAGGGTGCCTAAGACCAGTCAAAGTTGGTTCTTAGAAGAACTCTAATTGGAATCCAAAAAGGAGATGGAGTCCTTGTCCAACAAGGACTCCTAGGCGCCTCCAACTTGGGCACACGCCTAGGGTGGCGTGCGCCCTTCTCCTTGCCAGGTTCTGGTAGGGGGACAGGCCCCCACCAGCCCTCCAATAGGTGCATGACATGTGGTCAAAAGTCAAAGTGTCAATAGTCAATGTTTGACCAGTCAAAGGTAGACTTTTGACCAAAGTCAAAGAACAAGAAATGGCAGGTGACCAAAAATGGCAGGTAGTGTCTTACAAATAAGACAACCTTTTCTAACTTGGACAACCTCCTGTCAGACCATATGAAGGTCTCTGTTTGAGCACAAACTCCTTTGGCTCAGACAGGACAACTTATTTATGATAGCAAAAGAAGAACGTTAGGTTCAATCGAGTGCTAGCACGATTTCCTTGAACCTAATTGAATCTCATTCAGATCAATTGAACTAGATCAGTTCAATTGATGATCACCAGATTCAAACCCTTGTATTTGTGTGACCCAGTTAGGTTCAGTTCTGTATGGTAATGGGATATGTCATGATCTCTATCATCGACATCATCGAAACTCCTTTCGATGGATCAGAACTCTTTTGATTCGAACAGCTAGAATGATCGATCATCTAAATCATTCTAATTGCTCCCAAAATCCACCAGTGACACCTAGCAGTATATGGTGGCAACCCATCAGAGCTGAATGCGAACCTCTTGGTGCAGCTACCTGTGTGATTCAGTTCTTCTATCTTGAGCCCCGGTCAGATTAGGATTTAGGTGAACTCGTTAAACCCTAGTCTCTGTCATATGATGTAATCATTCGATTCGAGTCCAATGTAAAAATCTAAATAGAAACTCTTTCTATTATTTCACTCTGCCATGGCCATGGACTTCTGTGAACGAGGCCTCTGTCAGAGCCTCTCCCCCCATCTCATCCTTTGTGAACGAGGCCTTCGCTCGGGAGAGATCTTATCTCTAGCTGAGGTTGTTGCTCACGTTAGGACGAGGTTCTCCTCCTGTTCCTAATGCGGCAATTATTGACTGCTTCTTTCCTGTTGTCACATAGTTTTCACATCTAGAAATAATATTATCGAAAGAAAAGAATTTTATTGAAAGGAAGTTACTAGTAGCGCATCCCCAAATTCTGTATTTTAAGATCGTGGTAGCGTTGTTCCTCCGCGTTTCTTCGACAATAAGCCCCAGGGCGGACGACCTCCTCATGCTGGCCTCCTCAATTTGGTGCAAGCTCTTCTCGCTGGGAGACAACGAATCGCTGACGCACCAAGCTCCACCCAGGGGCAATGTGGATGACGTCGTAAGGTGGCCGACCTTCTTGCGGTCTTTGGCTATGGCAGGACCGAACTCCTTGCCGTCTCTGGCTATGGCATCACCATTGATCGATCTTTTCCTATTTTGGGCTAGTGCCGGAGGAATTTACCCAGCCGCCCCTTTCTGACGAGCTCCTCAATTTCGTCTCTGAGTTGGATGCATTCCTTGGTGTCGTGGCCGTGGTCGCGATGGTAGAGGCAATACTTATTTTGATTGCGCTTATTTAGGGGAGACTGTAACCCTTCCGATCTCGATAGCTGATTTTTTACTTCGGTGAGAATCTGGGTTCGAGGAGCGTTGAGGGGGGCATAGTGGCGGAACCTTTTGGGAGGAGGGCTTCTTCGCGCCCCTCTATCGGGGCGAGTTCGAGGAGTTTGGGCCCGTCTGCTTTCGGAGGAGGTCTGCGAGCACAGCCAAACTTTGCCTGGCTCTTCCTTGTCCTCCAGTCGCTCTCTCAGGGCTTCCTCATCTTTCAACTTGAAGGCTTCTTCCGCATGGGCATATCTCTCGGCCTGAGCCAGCAGATCGACGAAGTCCCTGGGATACATTTTTTCCAAAGAGAACAGCAAGTTATTTTTTCGAAGGCCGCCCTTGAGTGCGGCCATCATGATAGACTGGTTCAAGTCCCGAACTTCCAATGCCGTAGTGTTAAATTGGGTGACGTAAGCCCAGATGGATTCCCCTTGCTTCTACTTGACGCTCATTAGGGAATCTGAACCTCGACTCGATCGTCGGTTGCTGATGAAGTGGGCCATGAATCGACTGCTCATCTGATCGAAAGAGAAGATCGTGCTTGGCTTCAATGTCGAGTACCAGTTCCTTGCTGCTCCCTTTAAGGTAGATGGGAAGGCTCGGCATAGCATGGCATCTGAAGCACCGTGAAGTAGCATCATGGCACGGAAGGCCTCAGGTGATCAACCAGATCAGAAGTTCCATCGTAGCTTTCCAATTGAGGGAGCTTGAAGGTCGGTGGAATAGGTTCTTGCATAATTCGGAGAGAGAAGGGAGGTTCAGCATGGACGTCGACATGATGAGCCGAGGTGACGCGGCCGAGCTCTTCAATACATCGGTCCATCTCCCGTATTTGCAATCGAGGGTGTCGTCTTGGCTGCAGATCTTGGGGTACTTCCGACTACGAATGGGGAAGATCTCCCTCAGAAGAGAATAATGATTCGAACATGGATCCTCGACCCTTTATTTCTCCTTCTCTGGGGTGACCGGTATGCTGGCCTTGGTACTCTTCCTTGGGGCCGATTCCCGACGTTCCAATGGTGGATTTCTTGGTGGAGTCGCCATCGGAGGCTGCTGTATAGCCTACAATGCCTTCGGGAGGCCACAGACCTATCGAACAAGCAGGTCGAACTGCTCCACCTCCACCACAGGCATAGGTAGAACCTGAGCTGCCGGGGTCGAAGCAGGAATAGACGGATTTGGATGGGATCGGGTCGTGGAGGCCATTGAGCGCCGTGTCGAAGCTCTCCTAGGAGGCATTTTCTCTTCGGAAGAGAAAAGGAAGATCTCCAGAAAGGAAAGAGAAGGGTCGCCGAGCACTCCTTTAAGAACAAGGGAACCTCGAAGGTTCAGGCCCTTCCTCTAGCACCAATCTATTGGTGCAAAAATTGATCATTGTCGAAGGTCGCTGGAGTCGAGGCCACTGAGGTCGCCATTGGGGACCGGCAAAATAGAGTCCCATCCGGAGCCGATGGGGGGTGGCTCCGACAGGACCCTCCGATGCTCAAGTCAGCTCTGGCCAACAGGAATGGAGTGCTCGGGAATGAGTTTCGGAGCTTAGAGATGAGGAGGAGAGCTTAGGGATCAGAGAGATTAGAGATCAGCGTATCTGGAGGACTCTTTATAGGCGGAGCTTAGTTGATGGTGATGGCCATACCATCAGGCAGCGAATAACAGAAGCCGCATGGAGCTCGGTACGGAGAGAAAGGCATCATCAGGTGGACGATGACAGCCATACCGATAGGTCATGGGCTGCAAGGAGTCGATTACGGAGAGAGTGGTGTCATCAGTAGTAGTGGCCATGTCGTTCGGGCTGTATGGGGCTGATTACGGAGAGAGTGGTGTCGCCTAGTAGTAGTGGCCATGTCGTCCGGGCTGTATGGGACCGATTACGGAGAGAGTGGCATCGCCAGTTGCAGACTGAGCTCATCCAAAAAAGTTTGGACTTGTAGGAGAGTTCGGCTGAAGGAAAAGCTCGGGAGGAGCTCGGCTCCCACAGACGTTTGGCCGGATGCACGCGGCTAAGGCTCGATCACTTGGGAGTTCGGTCGCTTGGAATTGAAGGAGCTCGGTCGGCTGAAGGGACGACCGCTGGAGGAGTTTGACTGGTTGGAGGGGTTCGGTAGGAGCTCGGTCAGGCGAAGTTCGGCCGATGGACGTCCGCTGAGGGGTTCGACCGCTGAGAGGCCCGAAGAAGCTCGACTGAGGCTTGATTGAAGGACTTCGGTTGCTAAGTGGTTCGGCTAAGGCTCGTCCGCTGAGGAGTTCCATCGCTGGGAATCCGAAGCTCGACCGCTGGAGAGTTCGACCGCTAAGTAGCTCGATCGGCTGAACGGATTAGAAGAAGCTCGACCGTTGGGAGTTCGACTGAAGCCCATCTATCGAAGCTCTTCTGTGGCTACTGGTTGCATTAGGCTGGGCATCGAGCTAGACTTCGGCTGGAGCGGAATTTATCCCCAACAAGGTTCAAGAAAATCGTGCTAGCACATGACTGAGCTTAATGTTCTCTTTTAACAATCATCAAAACTTATCTCGACTGAGCCAAATATATTTGAACTCACTCAGAAACCTTTACTTGGTCTGACTGGAGTTTGTCTAAGCTAAAAAAGAGTTGTCTTATTTATGAGATAAATTTAACACAACACCTATCATTTTTCGTCATCTGCTAAATCTTGTCTTCGGACATTGATCAAATATTGACCTTGGACACTTAAACATTTGCCCATGTGTCATACACTCATAGGAGAGAACCTGAGGACTTATCTCCTACTAAAAAATAGATAGACAAGGGGTGCATGCCTAGGGAGGCATGCACCCCATGAGGATAGAAGATGGAGTCCCATACATATGGGACTTCAGTTGCTTCAGGGAATCAAACTAGATGGTGCCAAGAACACTTGTTTGACCCAAGTCTTGGCACCATCTAAGGAGAGTTTTAAGGGACTCTAATCTGATTGGATTAGATGATGTCATCCCACCAATCAGATTTAGATCTAATTGCACAAAGGGCCATGGTTGGTCGGAATGATGTGGCACTGTATGGCGCAGATGGGTTTATATAAACCCTATCTACGCCTAGAATAGAGAGCTTTTGCCTTTAGCCCATGCCACAAAGCTTCTCTCCCTCCTTCTCCATGCCACTCTTTGGTCCTGTTTCTCCTCTCCATGCCTAAGAGGTTTTGGTCTTGAGTTAGGTGAGATCCAAGCAAGTGAAAGGCAATAGGAAAGGAAGAAGGCAGCACTGCTGTAAGAGACAATGGCTGTTCTTCAAAAGCCATTTTGAAGATCTTTAAGATCAGATCCAGATCTAATTTTTGAAGGATAGATTGAGAAGGAGAAAATCTTCAGATCCTACTTGAGTGGATATCGGTAGAGGCCAGATGCTTGTATGGCTACATCCAGAACTTCAGACAAACATCGAGATCATCATAGGATAATTGGATTATCCAAAATAAAGGTATAATTAAATTAGATTTAATTTAATTTAATTTTTTTTATTAGATCAATAAGATCAGATCTGAAGAGTCTTAGATCTAATTAGGATCTTAGAATTTTTTTTTAAAAATATCCCTCTTGATCCAATCAGATCTGAACGAACCTGATCCGAGAAATAAGATTTTTTTCTTCAACTGGTATCAGAGTCAGGTTTCATAATTCATTAGATCTGATTTTAATTTATTTTTGATCTAATAATTAGATGAGTTCAGATATCATATTAGATATGATTAGATATGAAATCAAAAAATTAAAAATTAAATAATCTAGATCTAAGATGTATGAGATGCATGACTAGACTAGGAATAGAATTATTCTATGTGAAGTCTAGCATGATCATAATTTTAATTTAATTAGTTATAATTTTTAGATCTATTTATTTATTAATTTTTGATATTATAAATATTATAATTAGATCTAAAAAATAAAAAATAAATTTATTTAATTTTTTATATGATATATGATAGATGCATGTTTAGACTAGTTGTAGAATAGTTCTACAAAATTATCTAGAATAAATTTTAATTTGATATGATCAAATTTAAATCTTATTTTTTAGATATTTATGAGATAATTTAGATCTAAAAATATGCATGATATGATACACGAGATGTATACAAAACATATTTTTAGCTAGATTAATTTTTATATATGTGATATATGATGTAGATCTAACTAGTTTTATAGATTTATCATATTTCTGATTAAGTCGTTCTCTTTGGTTGTTTGGTCATAAGACTGAAGTAGAGTTTAAAGTCCCTCTTCTCCTATTCGATGGGATGTTCTTATGATGTGTAGGGGTGTTGCATGTTCGTCCTTAATTAAAAATCAAAAAACTTATTTTTTGCAAAATTTTAGATCCTAAAATCCTAGGATTTTATATACATATTTTATTTATGAATCCTAAACTTAATTAAGAATTAAGATTATGAAATATATTAGGTCTAAAATTAAGAATTTTCAGATCTAAGACATATTCATAAAATTAAGTTCGGACTTGGATAGCTCAATTAGGTCTAGCGGTTGATTAAATCGAATCAAGAGTTGGTTAGATGGGATCAAGAGTGCTTAAATTGATCAGCCTAATAGGATTAAGTCTGGGTCAAGGTCGAGTCACATGAGTGATTGATCAAGTTAAGACCTAATTAGGTTCAGTAGTTAGAGTCTGGATTGTAGGCTAATCCGATTGGTTCTGGCTCAATAATTTGGTGTCTAAGATAAGTTTGACAGATATGACTGACTGATTCTTAATTGGAAGCCACTCGATTCGAATGTGTTCTTATCGAGTTAATGGCATATCCCTTCCACCAATTTTACTTATCTGGTCATATTTGTCGGCTCAGTCCTGATCTAAGATGGCTAACAATCCGAGCTAACCCATGCCACTAGGTTAGTCATAATAGTTATGGCTATGTCAAGTCAAGTTTAAAGAGACCTAAATCAAATCTTCCTAAGAGTTGATTAAGTCTAAGGTCTTCCACCATTGTAGATGTGCGGATCCTTTTTGGGGTTGATTGTTCTCGATTGGTCATAATGGTTTAGTTGCATCGGAAAGATGCAACCATGTCTATTAGGCATTAGATGCTACGGGCTAGAGGATAGATTGGACTCAATATTCTGGATATTGTGAGACATCCAATTAGAAATCCAATCTATGCAAATGGTGGGTCTGACTTAACTAAGGAGTGGATCAATATTTCGGACATGATGAGATTCATGACTTAGAGACCAAGTCTAGGTGCACCATGATTAAAGAATCATTAGATAAGAGTTGCTTACTTATTGGCTAATCCATCATCAAAAACTGTTAGGTGAGGTGATGAGTCAATTGGTGGGACTGCACCACCCATTAGAAATCAATAATTATGGAGATTTTCGTATCTCTACAGAGAGAGTGTACGAATCCAAAAAAATAGTGGGAGCTAATTAATTTAAAAATTAAATTTTTAAATAAATTAGTTAAGTTTTAATTATAAAATCTAACTAGAAATTTTGACTCTCTACAAGAAAAAAGAAAATATCTGCGTCCAACCCACTAGCCCGTATCGTGGATACTCATAGACTGACCGGATCTAATTACAAGGATTGGCTCCAGAACTTCAAAATTATTTTAGGTTCCAAGAAGTTGACTCATGTATTGGATCAGGATCCCCCCACCTTACCAGCTCGTTCATCCGCTGAATAGAGAGCGTCTCTTGATAAATGGATGGATGAAGATAACAAGGTTAGATACTATATGTTGGGCTCGATGTTTGATGAACTTTAATGCCAACATGAAGATATCAAGATTGTCCATCAAATGTTGGCTCACCTACAAGAGTTATTTGGTGAATAGAGTCGCGCAGCCAAATATCAGATCACTAAATGACTATTTAAGACTAAAATGCATGATAGACGATCAGTCCAAGATCATTGTCAGATGATGATCAAAGGCTTGAAAGAGCTTGAGAAGCTTGGAGTGAAGTTAGACCAGGATCTATAGAATGATATAATTCTACAATCCTTGACTGATGCATATGAGCAGTTCATCATAAACTACCATATGCATAAACTTTAGAATACTTTGACCGAGCTTATGAATATGTTGGTTACTGCTAAGCTTTCTATGAAAGGTTCTAAAGGCTCAATACTTGCTATGAAATGGACTTTTTCTAAGAGAAAGACTTTTGGAAAGAAGAAGAAGTCTATGAAAAGATAGAAGATGGAAGATGGAAAGAAAAGAAAAATAGAGTTGAAGAAGAAGGCCAGTAACAAAGTAAAGTATTTTTATTGTAATATTGATGGCCACTGAAAGCAGAACTGCCCTATATACCTGGCCATCCTAAAGAATAAGAAGGAGACAAGTCCTTTTAGAGGTATTATCGTTATTGAATCTAATCTTATGATTTCTTCTGCATTCCAGTTGGATGCTTGACTCTGGTTCTAGTGCTCATTTATGTACTTTCATGCAGAGTCTTGAGGATAGCAGGAGGCTGAGGGATGATGAGATGATCCTTCGTATTGAAAATAGAGCAAGGGTTGCTGCTGTAGCCGTGGGAATCTACCCTCTTCGATTACCGTCTGGCTTAGATTTAGTACTTAGGGATTATTATTATGTGCCTACTATAAGCAGGAACTTGATTTCTATTTTATGTTTAGCATAAGAAGGCTATGTAATTAGTTTTTTAAGGACCATTATAATA
The DNA here is from genome assembly GCA_006176705.1 of Cocos nucifera. Lineage (NCBI taxonomy): Eukaryota > Viridiplantae > Streptophyta > Magnoliopsida > Arecales > Arecaceae > Cocos > Cocos nucifera. Next base: position 79,362 of record QRFJ01001226.1, read on the forward strand.
TTCTTTATGAAAGAAATAAAATTACAAGTGGTTTTCTTATTAATGATCTCTATCAGTTACATATTGATGTATCTATCTTTAATATCGAGAAAAATATGAATGCCATAAGATCAAAACAATCTAGAGATAGTCCAAATGATAGGTATCTATGGCACCTAAGGCTAGATCATATAGCAGAAGATGGGATTAACAAATTGAAGAAAATCGAACTATTGAGTTCATTGACTTTTGAGTCATATCCAATTTATGAATCATGTCTTCATCGCAAAATGACTAAGCTTCCTTTTGTAGGACATGGAGAAAGGGCCATGGAACTACTTGCCCTAATACATACTGATGTGTGCGGCTCATTTGATGTGCTGGCTAGAGGCAACTTTAACTACTTCATAATCTTTACCGATGATTTATCTCAGTATGGATATATGTATCTTATGAGATACAAGTCTGAAGTCTTTGAAAAGTTTAAGGAATTTAGAGATGAAGTTGAAAAGTAAACTGAAAAATCTATTAAGGTTCTTCGATCAGATCGAGGAGGTGAATATCTTAGTTGAAAATTTCTAGATTATCTCAAGCAAAATGGCATAGTCTCTTAATGGACTCCATCTAAAATACCTCAACTCAATGAAATTTTAGAATGGAGGAATTGAATCCTATTTGATATGGTCTGATCAATGATGAGCTTCACAGACCTTTTTGATTTTCTTTGAGGACATAGTCTATTGACTGCTATATATTTACTGAATAAGATTTTCTCTAAAATCGTTCCTACCATACCATATGAGATATGACATGGTAAGAAACCAAATCTGAGTCATCTCAGAATTTGGGATTATCTGGCTCATGTCAAAAGACAACAAGCGGATAAGTTAGACTATAGGTCCTTTAGAGCTTGATTCATAGGATATCCTAAAGAGTTATTAGGATATTATTTCTACATTCCAGAAGACAATAATGTGATTGTGAGTCGGCATGCCATCTTTTTTGAAAAATAGTTTATTCAAGATAGTGGCATTGAAAAGTAGATCAAGCTAGAGAAGAAAATCTCATAAGAGCAACGAGCTAAGGACCCTAAGAAACCAAATCAGGTTGAGCCAATACAATTATTACCTCCACCTCATAGATCGAAAAGAATTTTCCATCCTCTTGAGAGGTACTTAGGTACTATTTTAGAAAAATTAGAGAAAATATTCGTCATAGGTAATGGGGTTCATGGTGATGATCCTAAAATCTATGACGATGTGATATCAGATATCGACTCTGAAAAATAGTTAGAGGCAATGAAATCAAAAATTAACTCGATGCACTCAAACCAAGTCTAGACCTTGGTAGATCCACCAGAAGGTATAGTACCCATTGGGTATAAATGGACCTACAAAAGAAAGATTGGTGTAGATGGAAATGTGGAGACATTCAAAGCTAGATTAGTAGCAAAAGGATATAGTTAGTGCGAAAGCATTGACCATCAGGATACCTTTTCGTCAGTAGCCATGCTAAAATCCATCCATATATTGCTTGCTGTTGCAGCTTATTTCGATCATGAAATATGAAAAATGAACGTGAAAACGGCGTTCTTAAATGGATACCTTGAGAAAGATATCTATATGGAACAACCGCTAGGTTTCACATCCAGTAATACTAATCACAAAGTATGCAAGCTGCAAAAGTCCATCTATGGACTTAAGCAAGCATCTCGGAGCTGGAATACTCATTTTAATGATGTGATCAAATTATTTGATTTCATCAAAAATGAGGAGGAACCATGTATTTTCAAAAAGATCAGTGGGAGCGCTATTATCTTTCTCGTACTGTACGTGGATGATATCCTCCTTATTGAGAATGATATTTTCATATTAACCATAGTTAAAATATGGTTATCTAAAGAATTCTTCATGAAAGACCTAGGGAAAGCATCCTTTATTCTAAGAATTAAGGTCTATAGAGATAGACCGAATAGGTTGCTAGGTCTTTCATAGAAGATGTACATAGAAGAAGTGTTAAAGAGGTTTAGCATGGAAAACTCCAAGAAAGGATTGGTACCCTTTAGATATGACATTCATCTCTCCAAGAAAATGTATCCCAATACACCTGAGGAGATTGAACGTATGAGCAGGATCCCTTATACTTAAGTAATAGGGAGCCTCATGTATGCCATGTTATATATACAACTTGATATAGCCCATGCTGTGAGTGTCACAAGTAGATATCAGTCGAATCCAGATGAAGAACACTGAACTTCTGTGAAATATATCTTTAAGTACTTGAGAAGAATTAAGGATATGATGTTGATTTTTGGTAATGGAGAACTCCAAGTCCAGGGGTATGTAGACTCAGATTTTATATCTAATATAGATGATCGAAAGTCGACATCTGGGAGTCTGTTTGTGTGTAATGGTGGTGCTGTCAGTTGGAAGAGTTTCAAGCAGACAGTGATAGTAGATTCCACCATGAAAGTAGAGTACATCACTACATCAGAAGCTACGAAGGAGGCATTCTGGTATAAGAAGTTCACCATAGAGATCGGAGTGATGCCATCAGATGCCATTCCTCTGTACTACGATAATAATAATACCATAGCCCTTGTTAAGGAGTTGAGGTCTCATCAGAAATTTAAGCATATTGAGCGACGATATTACCTCATTCACGATTATCTTGAAAAAGGTTACATCGAGGTCAAGAGAGTCGACTCCACAAATAATACGGCAGACCCACTCATAAAGTCGTTGGGCCAGTAGAAGATCAAAGTCCACCTTGAGAAGATGGAACTTAGATTTATAGCCAATTGGCTTTAGGTTAAGTGGGAGTTTGTTAGATAGGTGTGCTCAAGAAGCTAGATTGGCTGACACTTGTAATACACTTCTAAGGGCAAAATTATAATTTTGACTATAAATAATCAAATGAATTATTTTTTATCATAATGTGTATTTGAAAGTGTCTGTGATATATCCCTTGAGTTAATGGCAATAATAGTTCATATTTTCAAGAGTTGAAAATTTAAGATATGAATTTTCATTATTAACTCATAAAATGCTTTCGACCGTAGGATCATCATAAAAATGGTGATTGATCCAGAAGGTTGGTGTATGATCATTTTTTTAGAGTCGATGAGTCTTGAGTCTATGGTGTAGAGACATCGGAGCAACAGTATAGATACTCGTTAGAGAACGAGGGCACTGAGCATGACCACCTCGAGAAGTCATGAGAAAGTCTATCTTCTCGTCGATGACTGGCTCGAAGCTATAGTGGTGTGTCTGGTTCTTTGACTTGAGGTGCATCGACAGTTCACCTTGAGAGTGTTATAGTTTGACTATATCATAACTCGATCTCCTAGCCATTCGAAATCCTAAGGTGTATGTTAGCTATAGCATGTTCATTGTAGGAATTGGATTGCACCAATAGGAGATCTATCTATCTCGGTAGATGAGGAGCAGCCTTATGATGATCATGAGAATCAAGTCCATAAGCCCATGGCCATGGCAAAGTGAAATAATAGAAAGAGTTTCTATTAGGATTTTCACATTGGACTTAAATCGAATGATTAATTCATATGATCGAAGTTAGGATTTGATGAGATCACCTTAACCCTAATCCAGTCGGGGCTTAAGATAGAGGAACTTAATCACATAGGTAACTACATCAAGAGGTTCACTTTAAGTTCTGATGGATTTCCACCATATGCTGCTAGATGTCACTGGTGGATTTTGGGAGCAATTAAAATGATTTGGATGATCGATCATACTAGTTGTTTGAATCAAAAAAGTTCTGATCCATCGAAAGGTGTTTCGATATTGTCGATGATAGAGATCATGATATATCCCATTACCATACGGAACTGAACCTAACTGGATCACACAAATAAAAATTTAGATTTGGATATCATCAATTGGACTAACCGAGTTCAATTGATTTGAATAAGATTCAATTAGTTTCAAAAAAATCATGCTAGCACACGATTGAGCCTAATGTTCTTCTTTAACAATCATTAAAATTTGTCTCGACTGAGCCAAATGTATTTGGGCTCACTCAGGAATCTTTACTTAGTCTGACTAGAGCTTGTCCAAGTCAGAAAAGGATTATCTTAATTTATGAGATAAATTTAAGACAACACCTATCATTTTTTGTCACCTGCTAAATCTTATCTTCGGATATTGATCAAATGTTGACCCTAGATACTTAGACATCTACCCATGGGTCATACACCCATAGGAGAGAACTTGGGGACTTGTCCCCTTGCTAAAAAGTAGATAGGAAAGGAGCACACACCTACGGAGGCATGCGCCCCATGAGGATAGAAGATGGAGTTCCATATAGATGGGACTCCAGTTGCTTCAGGGAATCAAACTAGATGGTGCCAAGAAGACTTATTTGACCCAAGTCTTGGTGCCATCTAAAAAGAGTTTTGAGGAACTCTAATCTGATTGGATTAGATGATGTCATCCCACCAATCAGATTTAGATCTGATTGCACAAAAGGCATGATTGACCAGGATGATGTGGCACTGCATGGCGCAGTAGGGTCTATATAAACCCTATCTGCACCTAGAATAGAGAGCTTTTGCCTTTAGCCCATACCACAAAGCTTCTCTCCCTCCTTCTCCATGCCACCCTCTGGTCCTCTCTCTTCTCTCCATGCCCAAGAGGTTTTGGGCATGAGTTAGGTGCAATCCAAGCAAGTGAAAGGCAACAGGAAAGGAAGAAGGCAACATTGTTGCAAGAGACAACGACTGTTCTTTAAAAGCCATTTTGAAAATCTTTAAGATCAAATCCAGATCTGATTTTTGGTGGATAGATTGAGAAGGAAAGGATCTTCAGATCCTACCCAAGTGGATACCGATGAGGCTAGGCGCTTGCGTGGCTACATCCAGAACCTCAGGTAAACATCAGAATCATCATAGGGTAATTGGATTATCCAAAACAAAGGTATAATTAAATTAGAGTTAATTTAATTTTATTTTTTTATCAGATTAATAAGATTAGATTCGAAGAGTCTCAGATTTGATTAGGATCTTAGAGAAAAATTTTTGAAATATTTTTCTTGATCTAATTAGATTTGAACGAACCTGACCCGGAAAACAAGATTTTTTCCTTCATGAAATATGAAAATCAATAATTTAAAATATTTTGTAATAAAATGGGAATTGAATATAATTTTTTTGCTCCTAAAAAATCTCAACAAAATGGGATTGTTGAAAGAAAAAACATAACCTTATAGAAAATGGCCTAAACCATGTTATGTGAAAGTCATCTTTCAAAATATTTTTGGGTTGAAGCTATCAATATAGCATATTATGTTCTAAATAGAGTATTGATAAGACCGATATTAAATAAAATTTCTTATGAATTTTGAAAAAATAGAAAAACAATTATTAGTTACTTTCACATTTTTTATTGGAAATGCTTTGTCCTAAATAATGGTAAAGATAACTTAGACAAATTTGATGCAAAATTTGATGAAGGCATTTTCTTAGGATATTCTATCTCTCGTAAAGTATATAGAATTTTTAATAAATGCACACTGATTGTTGAAGAATCTATACATGTGGTATTTGATGAAACTAACAACTTATCTTTTGGAAAAGAAGATATGACTGATGATGATACATAAATAATTAAGAAAGGAATAAAGAAAGTTACACTCAAAGAGCCAACAACTCAAGATAACAAAGAATAAAAGAAAGCTGAAACTCAAGATGAAAATCTTAATGATACTCAAATTCAAAATCTATCAAAAAAATGGAGGTATGCACTTGGCCACCCCAAAGATCAAATTATTGATGATCCATCATAAGGGATAAGAACTCGTATATCCTTAAGAAATATCAATAATTATTCAGCCTTTGTATCTTAAATTGAATCTAAAACTATAGAATAAGTTGAAAATGATCCAAACTAGATAAATATAATGCATGAATAATTAAATTAATTTAAAAAAAATAAAATTTGGACCCTAGTTAATAGATCAAGTGACAATCCAGTAATTAGAACTAATGGGTATTTAGAAATAAACTAGACAAAAATAGAATAATCATTAGAAATAAAGCTATGTTAGTAGCTAAAAGGTATAATCAAGAGAAAAGTATTGATTTTAATGAAACTTTTGCTCTAGTTGCTAGACTAAAAGTAATTTGGCTACTACTTGTATTTGCATGCATCATGAATTTTAAATTATATCAAATGGATTAAAAGTATATTTTTAAATGAATACATAGTCGAGAAAGTATATATAGAATAACTATCCAAATTTAAAAGTCATACATATTCTAATCATGTTTATAAATTATGTTGGGGATAAACCCCGCTTCCGCCAAAGTCCAGCCTAGTGCTTAGCTTAATGTAGCTGGTAATCACGGAAGAGCTTCAATAAAAAATTCTCTCCCCAACAGTCGAACTCATTCAGTGGTCGAACTCCTTCAGTGGTCGAGCCCCAATCGAACTCCTTTATTAGCCAAATTCCTATCGAACCTTCAGTCGAACATCCTACGGGAGCCAAACTCCTTCCGGATCTTTCCTTCAGTGGACTCCTATGAGAGCCGAACTTCCTCCACACTCCTCCTTTAGTCGGACTCCTACGGGAGCTGAACCTTTAGTTGGACTCCTATGGAAGCCGAACTCCTTCCAAATTCCTCCTTCAGTCGGACTCCTATGGGAGCCGAGCTCCCTCTGAACTTCTCCTTCATTCGAACTTCTACGAAAGCCGAACTTCTTCCGAACTCTTCCTTCAATCGAACTCCTACGGGAGTCGAACCTTCAGTCGGACTCCTTCAAGAGCCAAACTCCTTTCGGAAGTCTCCTTCAGCTAGCGTTCCTCTCGAATGATCTCCTCTAGCCGTATTTCCTTTGAGAGTTCGAACTCCTTCGAAATTGATATATGTCAGAGTTCTTCACCAACCAATGCCTGCATCCTCCGAAATATGGCTATTAAATCTTGACGAATGGTCGCCATCAGTCTGCTACAAGCGATGCTACAGGCAGCACCCCCTCCATGATAGACTCCACCAGGCCTCGAGCAATCCGCTACTAGATGGTATGACTATCATTATCAGCCTGATGATACCTTCCTCTCCGTACCAGACTCCATCAAGTCTCGAGCGGCCCGCTGCCAGATAGCTATAGCTATCACCATCAATCAAGCTTCGCCTATAAAAAGGGACCCTCCAGATACATTTTCAAAAAGCTCTCTTTTTCTTCCCAAAACTCTGCCGAGCTCTCGCTTGAGCACTCTATTTCTGTTAGTCAGAAGAGCTGACTTGATCATTGGAGGGTCCCACCGGAGCCACCACCATCAACTCCGGATGGGACTTTGTTTTGCAGGTCACCGACGGCGACCTCATCCTCCCCCACTCTAACTCATCCTAACGTCGACCAGATTCTGCACCAAAAGAAATGGTGCTAGAGGAAGGGCCCTCTGTTCTTGAGATACCCTTATTCTTAAAGGAGTGCTCAGTAGACCTACCGGCCTTCTCCTTCAAGGTTCATCTCCATCCTCCTCCTCGATCCCAAGAAATGCCTTCAAAGAAGGTGGCTATCTGGAGATCTATCGCTTTCACCACCAGGTCTGAGTCGGATCCGTCTGTTCCTGCTCCATCACCAACGCCCCAACCGCCACCTCCACCGACGATCATGGTAGATCCGAAGCAGTTTAACCTATTGATGCAGCGGGTTTAGGGTCTCACCGAAATGGTGCAAGCCATGCGGTAGCCTCCAGCAGTGATTTCATCAGAAAACCCACCATCAGGATGTCAGGAACTGATCTTAAGGAAGAGCATTTGGCCTAGCATACCCATGGCCCTTAGAAAAGAGAAATAGAGAGCAGAAGCTCTTTCCTCAGGAGGTTTCATGGAGGGTGGAATGAAGTTCGATCGTGCTCATGGACCCCCTCGAGCGCAAG
>QRFJ01001226.1:87270-115742 GCA_006176705.1 Cocos nucifera
AGTGAGGTCGAACTCCCCCTCGAGCTCGTCATCAGAGAGCTCCGACAAAAGGGCATGAAGTTCTTCCCATAGGAGGTTTCACTGGAGGGCAAAATGAAGTTTGACCGTGCTCACGGACTTCCCTTGAGCGCGAGCGAGGCCAAACTCTCCCTCGAGCTCGTCATCAAAGAAGCACCGACAAAAAGGCACAAAGTTCTCCCCTAGAAGGTTTCACAGGAGGATCGAGTGAAGCTCGGCCATGCTCACGGATCCTCCCCTCGAGCGCAAGCGAGCCCGAACTCCTTCTCGAGCTTGTCATCAAGAAGGCCCCGGTAGAAGGGCACGAAGAAATCCTCCTCCCTGAAGGTTTCACAACTACGTCTCCCTCAATGCTCCACAGACGTTGGTCTGAAGCAAGCCAATGGCGATACCGTAGTTAGAACCACCAATAAGGGAGGAATAACAAGGAGATCGGCCGCCTTCTGACATCATCAATGCTATCTCTGGGGGGACTTAGTACTTCGACGAGCTGCCATCTCTCAGCCTCAGAACTAGGAAAAGCTTGCCCCGAATTGGAAAGACCCATATGAAGCAGAGGAGATCGTCCGGCTAGAAACTTATCGCTAGAAGAAGCTTGGAGGAACAATGCTCCCACGATCTTGGGACTCAAAGAATCTGAGAATGTACTACTGGGAAGAAGCAATCAATAATGGCCATGTTAGAAATAAGAGGAGAATCTCATCCTAACATGAGCAAGTTAAAGGTCTCGTTCATTTTAGACGAGATGGGGAGAGAGGCCCTGACAATAGCCCTTATGTGCCTCCACAGTCCGTTAGGAATAGGAGGAGAACCTCATCCTAACGCGAGCAAAGTTGAAGGCCTCATTCATTTTATATACGAGATGGGGGGAGAGGCCCTTACAATAGCCCTTATGCCCCCACAGCCCATTAGGAATAGGAGAACCTCGTCCTAATGCAAGTAAAGTCGAAGGCCTCATTCATTTTAAACGAGATGGAGAAGAGGCCCTGACAACAGCCCTTATGTGCCCCCACAGCCTATTAGAAATAGGAAGAGGACCTCATCCTAACGTGAGCAAAGTCGAAGGCCTCGTTCATCTTAGATGGGATGAGAGGAAGGGCCCCGACAATGGCCCATTATGCCGACAATAATAGGAGACAAGATCTCCTTCAACCTCAGCTGCTGGAGATAAGATCTTCTCTGAGCTCCACCTTTAACCTCGGCTACTGGAGATAAGATCTTCCTCGAGCTCCACCTTCAACTGACTGCTGGAGATAAGATCTTCCTCGAGCTCCACCTTCAACCTCGACTGTGGAGATAAGATCTCCCTCGAACTCCACCTTCATCCTCGACTGCTGGAGATGAGATCTTCCTCGAGCTTCTACGTCAACAGAAGATAAGATCTTCTTAAACCTCGACTGCTAGAGATGAGATCTTTTCCGAGCTTCTACGTCAACAGGAGACAAGATCTCCTTCAACCTCGACTGCTAGAGATGAGATCTCTCCCGAGCTTCTACGTCAATAAGAGACAAGATCTTCTTCAACCTCGGCTGTTGGAGATGAGATCTCTTCCGAGCTTTTACGTCAACAAAAGATAAGATCTTCTTCAATCTTGGCTACTAGAAATGAGATCTCTCCCGAGCTTCTACATCAATAAAAGATAAGATCTCCTTCAACCTTGGATGCTGGAGATAAGATCTCCTCCGAGCTCCTACGTCAATAGAAGATAAGCTCTCCTTTAACCTCGACTACTGGAGATAAGATCTCCCCCAAGCTTCTACATCGATGGGAGATAAGCTCCCCTTCAAGCTCGGCTGTTGGAGATAAGATCTTCCGCGAGCCCACCTTCAACCTTGACTGCTGGAGATAAGATCTCCCCCAAGCTCCACCTTCAACCTCGACTGCTGGAGATGAGACTCTCCTGACTTCTATGTCAACAAGAGAAATGATCTTCTTCAATCTCGACTGCTGGAGATGAGATCTCCTCGAGCTTCTACGTTAACAGGAGATAAGATCTCCTTCAACCTCAACTTTGGAGATGAGATCTTTTCGAGCTTCTACGTCAATAGGAGACAAGCTTTCCTTTAATCTCGACTGCTGGAGATAAGATCTCCTCCAAGCTTCTACGTCGATAGGAGATAAGCTCCCCATTCAACCTTGGCTGCTAGAGATAAGATCTCCTCCGAGCTCCACCTTCAACCTTGCGCTGCTGGAGATAAGATCTTTCTCGAGCTTCTACATCGATAGGAATAAGCTCCCCTTCAACCTCGACTACTGGAGATAATATCTCCCCTGAGCTCCACCTTTAACCTCGGCTGTTGGAGATGAGATCTCCTCCGAGCTTCTACATCAATAGAAGATAAGATCTCCTTCAACCTCGACTGCTGAAGATGAGATCTCCCCCGAGCTTCTACGTCAATAGGAGATAAGATCTCCTTCAACCTCAACTGCTGAGATGAGATCTCCTCCAAACTTCTACGTCTACAGGAGACAAGATCTCCTTCAACCTCGATTGCTGAAGATCAGATCTTTCCTGAGCTCTTACGTCAGTAGGAGACAAGCTCTTCTTTAACCTCGACTGTTGGAGATAAGATCTCCTCCAAGCTTCTATGTTGATAGGAGATAAGCTCTCCTTCAACCTCGACTGCTGGAGATAAGATCTCCTCCAAGCTCCACCTTCAACCTCGGCTGCTAGAGATGAGATCTCCCCCGAGCTTCTACGTCAATAGGAGATAAGGTCTCTTCAACCTCGACTGCTGGAGATGAGATCTCCCCCGAGCTTCTACGTCAATAGAAGATAAGATCTCCTTCAACCTCGACTGCTGAAGATGAGATCTCTCCAAGCTTCTACATCCCTCAAGCTCCTACATCAATAAGAGACAAGATCTCCTTCAACCTCGATTGCTGGAGATGAGATCTTTTCCTAGCTTCTATGTCAACATGAGATAAGATCTCCTTCAATCTCGACTAAAGATAAGATCTCTTCCAAGCTTTAAAGTCTACATCAACAGGAGATAAGATTTTCTTCAACCTCGACTAGAGATAAGATCTCTTTGAGCTTCAACATCAGCATCAACAGAAGATAAGACCTCCTTCAATCTCAACTAGAGATAAGATCTCTTTTGAGCTTCAACATCAGCATCAATAGGAGATAAGATCTCCTTCAACCTCAGTTGAAGATGAGATCTCCCCCAAGCTTCTATATCAATAGAAGATAAAATCTTCTTCAACCTCGACTAGAGATAAGATCTCCCTCAAGCTTTAAACTCTACATCAACAGGAGATAAGATCTTCTTCAACCTTGGCTAGAGATAAGATCTCTCCTGAGCTTCAATGTCAGCGTCAATAAGAAATAGGATCTTCTTCAACCTCGACTAGAGATAAGATCTCTCCCAAGCTTCAACATTAGCATCAATAGGAGATAAAATCTCTTTCAATCTCGACTGAAGATGAGATCTCCCACGAGCTTTAACTTCAACATCAACCTCAATTGGAGGTAAGATCTTCCCCGAGCTCTAGAGTCTACGTCAATAAGAGATAAGATCTCCTTCAACCTCGGCTAGAGATAAGATTTTTTCGAGCTTCAAAGTCTATGTCAATAGGAGATAAGATCTCCTTCAACCTTAGCTAGAGATAAGATCTCTCTTGAGCTTCAACGTCAGCATCAATAGGAGATAAGATCTTCTTCAACCTCACCTGGAGATGAGATCTCCCACGAGCTTCAACTTCAACGTCAACCTCGGCTTGAGGTAAGATCTCTCCTGAGTTCAAAGTCTATGTCAATAAGAGATAAGATCTCCTTCAACCTTAACTAGAGATAAGATTTCTCTCGAGCTTCAACATTAGCATCAACAGGAGATGAGATCTCCTTCAACCTCGACTGAAGATGAGATCTCTCCTCAGCCTTGACATCAACTTCAACCTTGATTGGAGACATGAATTCCACGAAGCCTCAACTTCAACGTCAACTTCGATTGGAGGTAAGATCTTCCTCGAGCTTCAGAGTCTACGTCAACAAGAGAAAAGATCTTCTTCAACCTCGACTAGAGATAAGATCTCTTTCGAGCTTCAACATCAAGCATCAACAAAGATAAGATCTCCTTCAACCTCGGCTAGAGATGAGATTCTCATGAGCTTCAACTTCAACGTCAACCTTAGCTAGAGGTAAATCTCCCTCGAGCTCCAGAGTCTACGTCAACAGGAGATAAGATCTCCTTCAATCTTGGCAAGAGATAAGATCTCTTCCGAGCTTCAAAGTCTACGTCAATAGGAGATAAGATCTTCTTCAATCTCGGCTAGAGATAAGATCTTTTCCAAGCTTCAACATCAGCGTTAACAGGAGATAAGATCTCCTTCAACCTTGATTGAAGATGAGATCTCCCACAAGCTTCAACTTCAACATCAACCTCGACTGGAGGTAAGATCTATCCCGAGCTCCAGAGTCTATGTCAATAGGAGATAAGATCTCCTTCAACCTCGACTAGAGATAAGATCTCTTCCGAGCTTCAAAGTCTACGTCAACAAGAGATAAGATCTCTTTTAACCTCAGCTAGAGATAAGATCTCTTTCAAGCTTCAACATCAGCATCAATAGGAGATGAGATCTTCTTCAACCTTAGCTGGAGATGTGATCTCTCCCTAGCCTTGACTTCAACTTCAACCTTGGCTGGAGATATGAATTCCACCGAGCCTCGACTTCAACTTCAATCTCTGCTAGAGACAAGATCTCCTCCGAGTTTCAACTTCAATGGTATAGAGCCTAAAAAAGGACTTCAGCAGTCACCTTTTGGTACTCCCTTTCTTCAAATTTTGAACTCAAAAGTGGGGGGACTATTATTGGAGATAAATCCTACTCTTACCGAAGTCCAGCCTGGTGCTTAGCCTAATATAGCTGGTAATCATGGAAGAGCTTCAATCAAAAATTCTCTCTCCAGCAGTTGAACTCATTCAGTGGTCGAACTCCTCCAGCGATCGAGCTCCAGTCGAACTCCTCCATCGGCCAAATTCCTATTGAACCTTTAGTCGAACATCTTATGGGAGCCAAATTTTTTTCGGATCTCTCATTCAGTCGGACTCCTATGGGAGTCGAACTTCCTTCGCACTTCTCCTTCAGTCAGACTCCTACGGAAGCCAAACTCCTTTCAGATTTCTCCTTCAGTCAGACTCCTATGAGAGCCAAACTCCCTCCGAACTTTTTCTTCATTCGGACTCCTATGGAAGCCAAACTCCTTCCAAACTCCTCCTTCAATCGGACTCCTACAGGAGTCGAACCTTCAGTCGGACTCCTTCAAGAGCTAAACTTCTTTCAGATCTCTCCTTCAGCTAGCATTCCTCTCGGATGATCCCCTCTAGCCGTATTTCCTTTGAAAGTCCGAACTCCTTCAAAATTGATATATGTCGGAGTTCTTCACCAACCAATGCCTACATCCTTCGAACTACGACTATTAAATCTCGATGAATGATCACCATCAGTCTGCTACAGACGATGCTACAGATGGTGCCCCCTCCATGATAGACTCCACCAGGCCTCGAGCGGCCCGCTACTGGATAGTATGGCTATCATTATCAGTCTGATAACACCTTCCTCTCCAAATCGGACTCCACTAGACCTCGAGCGACCCATTGCCAGATAGCTGTAGTTGTTACTATCAATCAAGCTCTGCTATAAAAAGGAATTCTCTAGATACGTTTTCAAAAAGCTCTCTTCTTCTTCTCGAAACTTCGTCGAGCTCTTGCTTGAGCACTCCATTTTTATTGATCAGAAGAGCTAACTTGATCATCGGAGAGTCCCACCAGAGCCACCACCATCGACTCTGGATGAAACTTTATTTTATGGGTCATCGACAGCGACCTCATCCTCTCCCACTCCAGCTCATCCCAGCATTGATCAGATTCTATACTAACAAATTACATAAGATACTTTATGATTTAATAGCTGAGATCTTATCTCCTGCGGCCGAGCTTGTTGCTCGCGTTAGGACGAGGTTCTCCTCCTGTTCCTAACGCGGCGATTATTGACTGCTGCTCTCCTGTCATCGCATAGTTTTCGCATCCAGAAATAATATTTGCAGAGGGGAGAATTTTACCGAAGGGAAATCGTGGACAGCGCGCTCTCGTTTGAGGGGTCGACGGGGTGTTGTTCCTCGGAGCTCCCTCGAGCAGCAAGTCCCGTCCAGACGACCTCCTCTATCTCCTGCCGGCCTTCATAATTTGGACCATGCTTCTCTTGACTTTGTCGCTGGGGATGACAATCACCGATGTAGCTAGCTCCTAGCTCCTCCCCGGGGTGGCGTTGATGACGCCGCGGGACGGCCAACCTTCTTGTCTTTTCCAGTTACGGCAGTGCCTATAGCCGATCTTCTCCTTGATCGCACATGTTTGGAGAGGCCGTAGTCCTTCAGGTCTTGGCGGTTGGCTCTTAACTTTGCCGAGAATTCGAGTTAGAGGAGCGGGTCGTAGTTGCGGAACCTTCCGGGAGGGGGGCTTCGTTCCGTCCTTGCCAGCGCCGAACTTTATTTTGGAGGTTGAGTTGAGGAGTTCGGCTTTCCACCGAGCTTCATTTTACCTTGATGCCGAGCTTTGGGGTGAGCCCTTTTCTTCGGCCGAACTTTTCTCTTTCCCACGCCCGAACTTCTGCTGCTCTTGTTCGGACGAGCTCGAGGGGAGCTCGGCTTTTCTCGCCCGAACTTCGTTCCGCCTTCAGTGAACACTTTGTAGGCGGTTCCTTTGGGGGACATTCTGGAGCGTGAGTTCGGCCTTACTTGCGCCGAACTTCGTTCCACTTTCCCGCGGAAGCTTCCGCGGGAGGACTTCATACTTCTTTGTCGGAGCTTCCTCGCTGACGGGCTCATAGGTGGGTTCGGCCTTCCTCGCGCCGAACTTCATTCCGCTTCAGCGGGGGAACTTCTGCTCTCCGTTTCTCTCTTAGGGGCGATTGGGCTCCTCCCTAAGGCTGATTCCTCCGCATTTCTTCGGCAATAAGTTCCGGGGTGGACGACCTCCTCATGCTGAACTCCTCAATTTGGTGCAAGCTCTTGTTGCTGGGAGATGGCGAATCGCTGATGCACCGAGATCTTTCCAGGGGCCATGTGAATGACGCCGTAAGGTGGCCGACCTTCTTGTAGTCTGGCTACGGCAGCGCCCTTAGCCGATCTTTTTCTGCTTCAGGCCGGTACCGGAGGAATTTACCCAGCCGACCCGTTCTGACGAGCTCCTCAATTTCGTCTCGGAGCTGGATGCATCCCTCCGTGTCGTGGCCGTGGTCGTGATGGTAGAGGCAGTACTTATTTCGATCGCGCTTGTTTGGGGGAGATCGTAATCCTTCCGGTCTTGGCAGCTGGTGCTTCGGTGAGAATCTGGGTTCGAGGAGCGTTGAGGGGGGCATAGCGGCGGAACCTTCCGGGAAGTGGTCTCCTTCGCGCCTCCTTATCAGGGCGAGTTCGAGGAGTTCGGGCCCGCCTGCTTTCGTAGGGGGTCTGCGAGTGCAGCCGAGCTTCACCCAGCTCTTCCTCGTCCGCCAGCCGGTCCTTTCTGACGAGCTCCTCATCTTTCAATTTGAAGGCTTCTTCCGCACGGGCATATCTCTCGGCTCGAGCCAGCAGGTCGGCGAAGTCCCTGGGATACCTTTTTTCCAGAGAGAACAGCAAGCTATTTTTCTGAAGGCCGCCCTTAAGTGCGGCCATCGCGACAGACTGGTCCAGGTCCCGGACTTCCAATGCCGCGGCGTTGAATCGAGTGACGTAAGTCCGGATGGATTCCCCTTGCTTCTGCTTGACGCTCATCAGGGAATCTGAACCTCGGCTCGGTCGTCGGCTGCTGATGAAGTGGGCCGCGAACCGACTGCTCATCTGGTCGAAAGAGAAGATCGTGTTGGGCTTCAACGCCGAGTACCAGTTCCTCGCTGCTCCCTTTAAGGTAGACGGGAAGGCTCGGCACAGCACGGCATCTGAAGCGCCGTGAAGCAGCATCATGGCCCGGAAGGCCCCCAGGTGATCAACCGGATCAGAAGTTCCATCGTAGCTTTCCAGTTGAGGGAGCTCGAAGGTCGGTGGAACAGGTTCTTGCATGATTTTCTGCGAGAAAGGAGGGTCTGCACAAACGTCATCACCACGCGAGGGGGGACGAAGTTCTTCAATTCGCCGGTTCATTTCCGAGAGCCTTTGGCCCAGCAGGTCCTCCCGGTCTCTGATCTCCAAGGCTTTCTGGTGAGATGGGCGCGAGGCTTCACCCTTGGTCGATCCATGATCCGAACAAGGGCTCTCCCTCCTCCGCCTCTCCAATCCGGGTATCGGAGGTCGGGCTGCCCAGGCCGGTCGCTCTTGGACTGGATCATCCGACTTCGGAGAGTCCCGCGCCGGTCGGGCTGGCACTGGGACTTGTCGGTGCAGCACCGCCTGCACCGCCTCCGTGAGACCGCGAACGTGCTGGATGAGCTGGTTGAACTGCTCCGTATCCACTGCGGTTATTGACGGGGGCTGAGTCACCGGGGCCGGAGCAGGGACAGACGGACTCGGAGGGGATCGAGCCGCGGAAGCCGTCGAGCGCCGCGTCGAAGCCCTTCTGGGGGGCATTTCCTCTTTCCAGAGAAGGAATTCTGAAGAGGGAGAAGAGAGATCCGGAGCAGGGGAGGGAAAATCGTCGCCGAGCACTCCTTTAAGAACAAGGGAACCTCGAAGGTTCAGTCCCTTCGTTCCCACAGACGGCGCCAATCTGTTGGTGCAGAAATCCGTCGCCGCCGGAGGTCGCCGCAATCGAGGCCGCTGGGCGCCGCCGGGGACCTGCAAAACGAAGTCCCGTCCGGAACCGGTGGGGTGGTGGCTCCGGCAGGACCCTCCGACGGTCAAGTTAGTTTCCGACCAACAGTAATGGAGTGCTCGGAATGAGTTCCGGAGCTTAGAGATGTGGAGGAGAGCTTAGAGAGTCGAGAGTTCAGAGAGCTTAGCCTTAGTATGTCGGGAGGGGTCCTTTTATAGCGGAGCTTAGTTGATGGTGACAACTGCAGCCGCGTGCTGGCGGAGCCGCTCGAGGTTCGGCGGAGTCAGTCCCACGGGATGGTGCCGTGTGCGGCGGATTGAGGGTGACAGCCATCGCCGCCTGGCAGTGGGTCGCTATCGCCCGCGGCGGACTGACCGATGGTACGGCGGACTGACTGATGGTGATGGTTGCAGAGCTTGCCGAATGAAGGGTTGAAGGCCTTCGTCGTGTGCCCATTTCGGAGGAGTTCGGGCTCCTGAAGAGGAAGATAGGGAGGGAGTTCGGCTCCCATAGGCGTCTGGCAAGAGGTATGCAGCTAAGGCTCGTCCGCAGAAGAGTTCGGCTGCTGAGAAGCCGAAGCTCGGCCGTCTGGGGTTCGGCCGGCTGTTGGGCTTGGGCTGAGGCTTGGACACTTGAGAGTTCGGTAGGAGCTCGGTCGGCCGAAGTTTGATGAGGGCGACCGCTGAGGAGTTCGGCCCAGTGACGACTGCTGAGGAGTTCGGGCTCGTAAGTGACGACTGCTGAGGAGTTCGGGCTCCTGAGTGACGACTGCTGAGGAGTTCGGCTCCTGACGACCGCTGAGGAGTTCGGGCTCCTGAACGACCGCTTGGGATTCCACTAAAGCCCGTCCGCTGAGGAGTTCGGCCGCTGAGAGGACTTCATTGAAGCTCGGTCGCTTGGAGTCGGTCCGAAGGAGTTCGGCCGCTGAGAGGACTTCATTGAAGCTCGGTCGCTTGGAGTCGGTCCGAAGGAGTTCGGCCGTGGGAAGTCCGAAGGAGTTCGGCCGCTGAGAGGACTTCATTGAAGCTCGGTCGCTTGGAGTCGGTCCGTAGGAGTTCGGCCGTGGGAAGTCCGAAGGAGTTCGGCCGCATGGAGTCGGTCCGAAGGAGTTCGGCCGTGGGAAGGGCTCGGCCTGGCGCCTGGTGCTGAAGCTCTTCAGCGGCTACTGGTTACATTGGGCTGAGCGTCGGGCCGGGCTTCGGCAGGAGCGGGATTTATCCCCAACACTTGTCAAACCATATTTGTCCCTAGATAAACTGCAAATATTTTACAATATATATGTCTCTATTTGAAATTGCTTATAGCTTCTATTATCATTGGTTTAAATTATCCATAATGTTGGCGCAATCACCCTGGCATCACCTATCTCTGATACTAATTATAACAAACCATGATCCCGTTCGAATGCCAATCCTCTCTTGACATCACAAGCTCTGATACCATATTGCAGAAGCCTCTGATCTTTAGCATGAATATGAAGAGATCTTTGACGTTTTCTAAGGCAGCATACTATAAATCATCATCTAGATCTATGCTGGGACGCCTTCCTCGTTGGGCTTGAGGAAGGTGCCCTCTCTCTCTAGGACTTCTTCAAGAACCTAGGGCAACAACACTAGAGAAAAGAGAGAGAAGAGAGATTGAGGAAGAAAAGATCTGTATTGATTGCTTTCTTTTTTAAAATTCTAATACAATCTATGTATTTATACATAGCCATTAGGCCCGACCAAAAATTTTTCTGGCTTACTCAATACATGAAGGCACTCACCGAGCCTATGTACACCTATGTCTTCCATGCTCTCATTTCCTAGATCTAAACCCGACTCATACATGAGTTAGCCTCCTTAAGATCTCTCAAACCAGGTCTTAAGACCCCTAGAATAAGTTTCTATCCTAATCCCAAATAGATGCTCCATGTAACTCTGCCCGCGCACTGAGCCGACTAATCTGAGACTAGGTCGGTTCAGTTTCAGACTGAGCTAATACAGTTGCATGTCAGCCTGTAGTCTTGAATGCGCTTCTTTTTGTTTGACCTGTGCACTAAGACTTAGCCATCCCAGTCCTGGACTAGGCTGGCTAATCTATAGAAATTTTTTTTTCTGTAGTCTTCATGCTCCGACTTTGGTTCCTTACTCCACCTTATATCTCAGATCTTCGTAGCACCAACAAAGCCCTTTTAGATCCTCAACACTTGGATCTTGAGCCCGTGGAGGCTAAATACCGCCTCCATTCTAGGATAATTTCTGTTCTAGCTCTAGGATCACTCCGATCCTAGTCTTCTGGAGTCAACATCCTGACTCCTTCCATGGCCTTCCAAAGCTTAGGAGCACTATAAATCTTCACAATCTCCATCTTGGTACTCTCAAGCTTAGCAAATCCTTGGCAATACTCTCCTGCACGATCCCACTATTGCTGTGCACCCTGACAGCCTATTATGCAAATATCATCTCCATCTTCTTCAGTTGCTGTGTACCCTTGAGGCTTTTGGGATGACCACCTCCACCACTGAAGACCTTGGCTTGCTCTCAGCACCATCCTGGATTGTAGAATTTCTTCTGCTTAGTAGCTGCATCATTTTTTTTTGATTTTTCTAGATAACCTACAATATTTCTATGCTAGCACATGCTGTACCATCTGACACGATCTCCTTAGAACTATGTCTGTCCATTTGCACATGCTGCTCCATCTGAAATTATGTATCACCGATGCTGGTGCTAGGATATTGATCCTTCTACACTCCTCTGCTCTGAACTCATGCCAAATTTTCTCTCCACTTATGAAGCCACCACTCTGGAACTCCACCTGTGAAGCAATCTCTTTGGTGCTCCACTTGAAATCAAAGTCCATCAGATGCCGTAGAAGATTCTGACTTTATCATCGAGTCATCCGAGGTCAACCACCTAACGCTGTACTGCTGGGCCTACCGCTGCATCTTGAACACCATCTCTGTCCCTTCGAATCCTTCGCACTCTGCGGTCCTTTTCGAAGTCATATTAGATACCTCCACAACTCGTGGACACATCCAAAATATATAGAAGCTCATCCAACTCCTCTAAATTCAACGACTGAATCCTAAAAAAATTCACCCTAGCCTTCTTCTCTTCTGCCCCTGCACTAGCCATTGCTTCAGTTGCGCCTGTAGGAACTATAGCTCAAACTTTGTCTTGGGCTCAGACCCATCTATCTCATTCCGAGGCTCCTAAGACTTCCTAGCTCTTCCTGAGACCTGCTTCTAGTCTTTCTGAGATACCTCCTGACACTCTCTACTGAGATACCTCCCTCAGCTGCTACACCATCGAGCCTCTCTCAACCTGTGCCTCCAAAAAAATACTATTGCAGCACTCCAATACTTCCTGCCTCATTTCAACATCACCTCTTATAGGTATCCAGATTCTCTCTTGCTGCACACAACTCATTCTCCACTTGAGCCGCGACTCTTCCTAGTGCTCCTGCAAAAAAAATCTAATCCAGGATACTTCTAGCTGCTAGATGCCCTTGGTGCTCCCTGAGACCTCTTGACTCTTTCTGAGATCTACTCTAGGTCTCCTTGAGATGCCCCTAACACTCTCTGCTGAGATATCTTCCTCGACTGCTGCACCACTGAGCCTCTCTCAGCCCCTATGCCTCTAGAGTAGTGTTACTGCAGTACTCCAGTGCTCCCTAACTCGTCTCTGCATTGCTCTATAGCCATCCAATCCTAACCTGCTGGACCTCCATGGATCATCTATCTTCATCACCTTCAAGGCTCAGCAAATTCATGCTCTGGTTGAACTGCTGAATACATCTTCGACTACTTTCCCGCCTTTCTGAAATCGAAGGATGTATAGTCACTTCTTTAGCCTTCCTTCAATCATTATCTCTTAAAAAATCTCTCTTCAACTATCAACTATCCTACACTATCCATCTTTCTAGAGAATCTTGATGCTTTTTATTGAGATATCTTTTTCGACTGCTGCACCACCGAGCCTCTCTCAACCTTGCATCTTCAGAAAAATACTACTACAGCACTCCAGCACTCTCTGCCTATCACCCATCATACATCTCGACCTTTTCTTTAAGATCGACCAGCAAATCATGCACTCAAACCTTTCATCCCTAGAAAAAATTCTTTTCATTAATCCTCTCAGCCTCCACCTTCAACCCACTACTTTCGGTTGGCCAAACCACATCAATAAAAAAGATAGATCTGAGACATTGTGGAATACTCATGCAGATTTTAGATTTTACCTTGTATAACTTCTCCTTCTCTTTCACGCACCATTAGGCTTTGATACCAAATATTGACGTAATCACCATGGCATCATCTATCTCTGATACCAATTGTAAGGAACCATGGTATCGCTCGAACATCAATCCTCTCTTAACATCATAAGTTCTGATACCATGTTGCGGAAGCTCCTGATCTTTAGTATGGATATGGAGAGATCTTTGACATTCTCTAAGGCAACATACCATAGATCATCACCTAGATCTATGTTGGGATGCCTCCCTCGTTGGGCTTAAGGGAGTAACCCCCTCTCTCTAAGGCTTCTTCAAGAACCTAGGGCAACAACACTAGAGAGAAGAGAGATTGAGGAAGAAAAAATTTGTATTAATTGCTCTCTTTTTTAAAACTCTAATACAACTTATATATTTATATATAGCCATTAGGTCCGACCAAAAACTCTTCTGGCTAATCCAATATATGAAAGCACTCACCAAGCCCATGTACACCCATGTCTCCCATGCTCTCATCCCTTAGATCTAAATTTGATCCATACATGAGTTAGTCCCCTTAAGATCTCTCAAATCAAGCCTTAAGATTCCTAGGATAAATTTCTATCCTAGTCCCAAATAGATACTCCCTATAGCTTTGCCTGCGGATTGAGCCGGCTTAGTCTCAGCATTGAGCCGACTAATCTGAGACTAGGTCAACTCAGTTTCAGACTGAGCTGATCCAGTTGCATGCCAGCTTGCAGTCCTGAATGGGCTTCTCTTTGTTTGGCCTATGCACTGAGACTTAGCCAACCCAGTCCTGGACTGAGCCAGCTAACCTGTAGAAAATTTTTTTTCTGCAGTCTTCATGCTCTGACTTTGATTTTTTGCTCCACCTTATATTCTAGATCTCTGAAGTACCAACTAAGCTCCTTAAGATCCTCAACATCTGGATCTTGAGCCTGTAGAGGGCTAAATACTGCCTCCACCCAAGGATAACTTCTATCCTAGTCCTAGGACCACTCCCATCTTAGTCTTCCGGAGTCAACATCCTAACTCCTTTCATGGCCTTCCAAGGCTTGGAAGCACCACAAATTCTCACACATAATCCATATATAACTAACATATGAAGAATCTATATAGCTCCATATAAATATATTTGAGAAAATAATTAATACATATTGCCAAGTTGGCTAGTCAAGCATCAAGCTCAATATCTCTTTCATTATTCTCATCTTGCATATCATCCTATAGTTGAAAAGATTCAAGCCATTCATCCCCATCCATATTCACTATTACTAAATGAAAGAAAACACAAATAATAGTTAATTAGCAACATTTTCTAAAGAACATAAATATAGAATTGTACAACTATAATTATTAAAGTGCTTATGAAAATATGAAAATAATCATGCATCCACCATAATATCATATACCACCTCATCCATAATTTATAAAATTATAAGAACATATTTCCAAGAATATAAAAATTCTCGAATCATCCATGCATAAAATAATACTTTCAAAACTAACTAAATAATAAGTGGTGAAAATGCAATATTTATCATACATTAAATATGATAAACTTGTTCCAATAACAATTCAAATAAAGTTTGGACTAATTAATTTTGTATTATAAAGCTAAGAAATTAGAATAATCTAAAACTAAAGGGTTAGGCTGATAAGTGGATGGTTGTTCTATTTTTCATAAAATGCTCTAAGCCAAACAAGCTGTACAGTTACATCAACTAAGGCAACAAACACCTTTTGACATTCATGGTGCAAAAACAATTGAGCCCTAACAAAAAGATTGCTTCCATTTTCAACTCCTAAGAGTGTGCCAAGCAAGTTTACCATCTTCTAAATGCTACAACCAGAAAGGTTACATATAATTGAGGTGGACGTATTACAACTCTCCATAATATCAACCAACCAATTAATTATCTTGCTTAAATTGGAGGCTATTCATACCCATTTGCTACCCTTCGGAGTTGGTCTTCTTGCCTTCTCCTTATTAACCCTATATTTGATTTTGATAAATAATAAAATATTTAAGTTTATTTTGGTACTAATAAATTTGTTGAAGTGTTTAAGGTAAAATTTAGAAAGACAGGAACCTATCTCGATAAAGCTTCATGATTTTGTTTTAAAGAACCAAGAAAGAAGAGAAAAAGAGGTTAAGCCAAATATTTTTCATAGTTTATCAGATCATAAGCCAACTCAGGAGAGGCTTAAGTTGACTCCGGTATGGTTTCAGCACTTGGCACAAATCAGGAGTCGACTCCAGAAAAGTTTGAACCAACTCAATGACTCAAAAAGACACCAGGATTCAAAAATAAAAGATAGCATTTTGGATCATGTTGCTGGAGTCGACTCAAGCATAGTGTGAGCCGACTCACACATCTATGATATATTTCAGTATTGGCATGACTGAGGAGTCAACTCAAGAAATATATGAGGCAACTTATATCTCAGGAGGGCATTGATTTAAGGACATAATGCTGAATTTTTCACCCTATGGCTGAAGCCGACTCAAAAAATCCAGGAGCTGACTCAGGCATGTAGGATCAACACAAGCATAGAAAAGATAGAATGCTAGATTTTTTATCCTACAGTTGGAGCCAACTCAAAAAATTCATGATCCAACTCTTGAGAGCTTGGAGCTAACTCAAGGATTTAGGAAGTCGACTCATGAGCTTCTGACAACTCTAATAGCTAATTTCTAGAACTATACAAAATTATTTTAGGATGCTCTAAATATCTTTTTCTTGTTGTCCAATGGCTACAAATCCATTTTTGATATTCCTAAGTTGGATTAGAAGGTTTCTAAGATATTATTAAAGAAAAGGAATACAAGGAATCAATACAAGAAGAGAAAACATCAAAAAATATTAAAAAGTTTAGTATAGTCCTATAAGTGAGCTTTAAAGAGTTTTCATTACAATCCAATCACCTAATCTACTATGCAATCAAGGCATTCTCAAGAAAAGAAAGGAAGCATTCATTGCAAACGCCCTGCAACCTCTTAACTTGTGCATTAAAGTTTTAAATCAGCTCTTCAAAAAGTTTATTTACATTTAAATTTTTGCATATTCTAATTTCTGTATTTTAGGTTTTAATAGTTTTGAAACTTGAGGGATAGGCTCATCCAAGCCTTGAATTGAATTTGTACAAGACTAGGAGTAGCTTGAAAATAGGTTTTGATTGGTAAGCCTACAAAATCAATTGGATTAAAATTATGAATCTAAAAAAAATAATCTTGCTGTAATCTTAATGATTATACTGAAATTCTCAAGTGGAGTACTTAAGGAGTGGACGTAGATGTTGAATTTAACACTGAACCACTATAAAAATTTTATACTTTTGTGTGTGTGATTCTCTTTATCAGCTATATTTATTTTTAGCTCATTTAAGTACTACATTTTCTACATAAAAGCATTTCTATTATGCATATATACTTTTTAATTTAATTTTTTTTTTAAAAAATTCAATTCACTGCCGCTTTTGGATTGTTTCTCTGGATAATAAGTGATATCAAAGCAGATGCTCTAATATTATTTGTTGTTCTTTTGATTTAGTATAAACAATCAAGATGATAACCCAATTAATTATCTTTTTAATGGAAGTGCAATCCACCAATAGACCTTGTTTATTTAATAGCTCTAATTACACATGTTAGAAGGCATGCATGCACATATTTATTCAAGCTCTTGATTATAACCTATGGAGTGTCATAATTAATGGACTATACACACCCATAGTCACCATTGATGGTAATATGATTCCTAAATCTAAAAGAGAATGTAATAAAAATGATAAAAAGTTGGCTCAATTAAATGCTAAAGTAATGAATATGCTTTATTTTCCACTTGATGCTAATGAATTCAATCAAATTTTTACTTGTATTTCAGCCAAAGCAATATGGGGATAGACTTGAGGTTATCCATGAGGATACCAAAATCAAGTAAAAAAATCTAAAATAAATATGTTAATACATAAGTATAAACTTTTTGAAATGAAATCAACTGAAAGTATTATCAAAATATTTACATGATTTACTGTTATTATTAATGAACTTAAAAGATTAAAAAAATCATACACTAATAGTGAACTTGTGAGAAAAAAATTTAGATCTCTTCTTCTAGCTTGGAAGGCAAAGGTGACAACTATACAAGAAGCAAAGGATCTCAACACCTTGCCCCTTGAAGAGCTTTTTGGTTCTCTCATGACATATGAGTTAACCATAAAACAAAACTTGAAAAATAAGGCCAAGAAAAAGAAGACCGTGGTTCTCAAGTCCATAGCAAAGAAGAAAGATGAAGAAAGTGAACATTCCGAAGAAGAAGATGATGATGAAGAAATGGCTCTCGTAATAAAAAAATTTAGAAGATTTATGAGAAAGAAGAGGCCAAACTTCAAGAGAAAACCCTTCTCCAAAGGCGAAGCTAGTAAAGATTGAGAAAAAGACAGACAAGAGATAATCTACATGCTTTGAATGCAAAAAATCGGATCATTTCAAGATAGACTATCCTCTATTGAAGAAATTTACTAAGAAAGTGAAGAAGAAAGTAATGATGGCAAGCTGGAGTAATAGTAAAGATTCAAGTTCAGATGAAGAGAGACAAGAAGCGATCAATTTTTGTTTTATGACTCAAGAAGATGAGGTAATACTTGATACTCAATCTAAATTACAAGAAGTATTTTATGATTTGTTTGATGATCCTACAAAACTAACTTTAAAGAATAAAAATCTAAAATCATTAAATCAAATTCTGATCAAAGAAAAAAAAATATTAAAAAAAAATTTATTTCTGCAGAAAATTAGAACTTAAAGAAAGAACTTAAAAAATATAAACCTATAGTTGATAAATTCATATTAAGTTCTAAAAAACTGCAAATGATACTTAACAACTAAAAGGCTATTTTTGATAAAACTGAAATTGATTTTAGAATTCAAAATAGGCAAAAATTCTTAAAGAATTTTTTTGAAAAAGAATCATCTTCAACCTCACAAAAAGTAATCTGCTTTTATTATGAAAAATCTGGACACAAATAGCATGTTTGCAATTTCAAAAAAATAAAAAATGATCTAAACATTAAGAAGGTATGGGTTCTTAAAGGAATCATGGTTATTAATCCTAAAGAACTCAAGATGACTTGGGTACTTAAAATCTCTACTTGATTTATGATTATAGGTGTATCTTGCAATCGATAAAAAAAAATTGAATCTAGATAGTGGCTGTTCAAGGTACATGATGGGTGATAGGGAGCATTTTATCACTTTGAACTAAAGAAGGAGTTGTAATCTTTGATGATAATGACAAAGGTCACATCATCGAAAGTGGTAAAATTTATATCACTCCTACCTTTATAGATAATACACTCTTAGTGGATGGGTTAAAGCATAACTTATTAAGCATAACTCAACTTTATGATAAAGACTTTAAAGTAGTTTTTGAATCACTCTTGTGCATAGTTATTAATCCCATTGATAATAGCCTTGCTCTCATCGGACATAGATATGAAAATATATATTTAGTAGATTTAGATGATTTTTTTACTAAAAAGATCTAATGTTTAGTTGCAATGAATGCTAAAATCAATAAAAATAGTTGGCTATGGCATCATAGACTAGGACATGCTAGTATAGATTTGATTACTAAATTAATTAAAAGGGATCTTGTAAAAGGTTTGCCAAAATGTAGCTTTGAAAAAATAAAATTTATAATGCTTGTCGATTAAAAAAGTAAACTAGAAACTCTTTTAAATCAAAAAATATTATTTCAACTTTTAGACCTCTTGAACTACTGTACATGGACTTATTTGGACGAACTAAGAGAATAAGCCTAGGTGGTAAAAAATATAAACTCATGATTGTAGATAACCTTTTGAGATTTACTTGAATTTTATTTTTGGCATAAAAAATAAAGCTTTTTATGCATTTACTAAGTTTTTCAAGAAAGTTTCAAATGAAAAAATCTTTCTATTATTTGTATTAGAAGTGATCAAGGAATGAAATGTTAGGTAGGTATGCCCTAGAAGTCAGATTGGCTGACACTTATAATACACTTCTAAGGATAAAATTATAATTTTGACTATAAATAATAAAATAAATTATTTTCTATTATAGTGTGTATTTGAAAGTATCTATGATACATCTCTTGAGTTAATGGCAATAATAATTCATATTTTCAAGAGTTAAAAATTTAAGACATGAATTCTCATTATTAACTCATAAAATGCTTCCGACCGTAGGATCATCATGAGGATGATAATTGATCCGAAAGGTTGGTGTACGATCGCTTCTTTAGGATAGATGAGTCTTGAGTCTATGGTGTAGAGACACCGAAGCAATAGTATAGGTATTCGTTAGAGAACGAGGGCATTGAGCATGACCACCTCAAGCAGTCATGAGAAAGTCTACCTTCTCATCGATGACTGGCTCGAAGCTGCAGTGGTGTGTCTGGTTCTTTGACCTGAGGTGCATCGATAGTTCATCTTGAGGATGTTATAGTTTGACTATACCATAACTCAATCTTCTAGCCATTCAAAATTCTGAGGTGTATGTTGGCTATAGCATATTCATTGTAGGAATTGGATTGCTCCAATAGAGGATCTATCTACCTTGGTAGATGAGGAGTAGCTCTATGATGATCATGAGAATCAAGTCCATAAGCCCATGACCATGGTAGAGTGAAATAATAGAAAAATTTTTATTAGGATTTTTACATTGGACTTAAATTGAATGATTAATTCATATAATGAAAGTTAGGGTTTGACGAGATCACCTTAACTCTAATCCGATCGAGGCTCAAGATAGAGAAACTTAATCACATAGATAATTGCACCGAGAGATTCGCTTTAAGTTCTGATGGGCTTCCATCATATGCTGCTAGATGTCATTGATGAATTTTGGAAGTAATTAGAATGATTTGGATGATCGATCATACTAGTTGTCTGAATCAGAAAAGTTCTGATCCATCGAAAGGTGTTTTGATGATGTCAATGATAGAGATCGTGACATATCCCATTATCATATGAAACTGAACCTAACTAGGTCACACAAACAAGGGTTTGGATTTGGATATCATCAATTAGACTAACGTAGTTCAATTGATTTGAATAAGATTCAATTAGGTTCAAGAAAATCGTGCTAGCACATGATTGAGCTTAATGTTCTCTTTTAACAATCATTAAAACTTATCTCGACTGAGCCAAATATATTTAAACTCACTCAGAAATTTTTACTTGATCTGACTGAAGTTTGTCTAAGTTAGAAAAGAGTTGTCTTAATTTATGAATAAATTTGAGACAACACCTACCATTTTTCATCATCTGCTAAATCTTGTCTTCGAACATTGATCAAATATTGACCCTGGACACTTAAACATATGCCCATGTGTCATACACTCATAGGAGAGAACTTGAGGACTTATCTCCTACTAAAAATTAGACAGACAAGGGGTGCATGCCTAAGGAGGCATGCACCCCATGAGGATAGAAGATGGAGTCCCATACATATGGGACTTCAGTTGCTTCAGGGAATCAAACTAGATGGTGCCAAGAACACTTGTTTGACCCAAGTCTTGGCACCATCTAAGGAGAGTTTTAAGGGACTCTAATCTGATTGGATTAGATGATGTCATCCCACCAATTAGATTTAGATCTAATTGCACAAAGAGTCATGATTGGTCGGAATGATGTGGCACTGTATGGTGCAGATGGGTCTATATAAACCCTATCTACGCTTAGAATAGAGAGCTTTTGCCTTTAGCCCATGCCACAAAGCTTCTCTCCCTCCTTCTCCATGCCACTCTCTGGTCCTCTTTCTCCTCTCCATGCCTAAGAGGTTTTGGTCTTGAGTTAGGTGAGATCCAAGCAAGTGAAAGGCAATAGGAAAGGAAGAAGGCAGCACTGCTATAAGAGACAATGGCTGTTCTTCAAAAGCCATTTTGAAGACCTTCAAGATCAGATCCAGATTTGATTTTTGAAGGATAGATTGAGAAGGAGAAAATCTTTAGATCCTACCTGAGTGGATATCGAAAGAGGCCAGATGCTTGTATGGCTACATCCAGAACCCCAGACAAACATTGAGATCATCATAGGATAATTAGATTATCCAAAATAAAGATATAATTAAATTAGATTTAATTTAATTTAATTTTTTTATTAGATCAATAAGATCAGATCTAAATAGTCTTAGATCTAATTAGGATCTTAGAATTTTTTTTTTAAAATATCCCTCTTGATCCAATCAGATTTGAACGAACATGATCCGAGAAATAAGATTTTTTTCTTCAACTGGTATCAGAGTCAGGTTTCATAATTCATTAGATCTAATTTTAATTTATTTTTAATCTAATAATTAGATGAGTTCATATATTATATTAGATATGATTAGATATAAAATTAAAAAAAATTAAAAATTAAATAATCTAGATCTAAGATGTATGAGATGCATGACTAGTTCTAAAATAGAATAGTTCTATAGTAATAGTCTTGCATGAATCATAATTTTAATTTAATTAAATTATAATTTTTAGATCTATTTATTTATTATTTTTTGATATTATAAATATTATAATAAGATCTAAAAAATAAAAAATAAATTTATTTAATTTTTTCATATGAGATATGATAGATGCATGTTTAGACTAGTTGTAGAATAGTTCTACATAATTATCTAGATTAGAATTTTATTTTGATATGATCAAATTTAAATCTTAATTTTTTAGATGTTTATGAGATAATTTAGATCTAAAAAAATATGCATGATATGATACATGAGATGTATGCAAAATATGCCATTTTTAGTTAGATCTAATTTTTATATATGAGATATATGATGTAGATCTAACTAGTTTTGTAGATTTATCATATTCTAATTAAGGCATTCTCTCTTGGCCGTCTGATCATAAGAATGAAGTAGAGGTTTAAAGTTCCTCTCCTCCCATTCGATGGGGTGTTCTTATGATGTGTAGGGGTGCTGCATGTTCATCCTTAATCAGAAATCAAAAAACTTACTTTCTGCAAAACCCTAGATCCTGAAACCCTAGGATTTTATTACATATTTTATTTATGAACCCTAAACTTAATTAAGAATTAAGATTATGAAATATTAATTAGGTCTAAAATTAAGAATTTTAGATCTAAGACATATTCATAATATTGGGTTCGGGCTTGGGTAGCTCAATTAGGTCTAAGCGGTTGATCAAACCGAATCAAGAGTTGGTTAGATGGGATCAACAGTGCTTAAATTGACCAGCCTAATAGGATTAAGTCTGGGTCAAGATCGAGTCACATGAGTGATCATCAAGCTAAGACCTAATTAGGCTCAGTGGTTAGAGTCTGGATTGTAGGCTAACCCGATTGGTTCTGGCTCAATAATTTGGTGTCTAAGGTAAGTTTGGCAGATACGACCGACTGATTTTTAATTGGGAGCTACTCGACTTGAATGCATTCTTGTCGAGTTAATGGCATATTCCTTCCACCGATCTCACTTACCTGGCCATATTTGTTGGCTCAGTTCTGATCTGAGGTGGTCAATAATCCGAGCTAACCCATGCCACTAGGTTAGTCATAATGGTTATGACTATGTCAAGTCTAGTTTAATGAGACCTAAATCAAATCTTCCTAAGAAAAGATTAAGTCTAAGGTCTTCCACCATTGTAGATGTGCGAGCCCTTTCGGGGTTGATTATTCTTGATTGGTTACAGTGGTTCAGTTGCATCGAAAAGATGCAACCATGTCTATTAGGCATTGGATGCTATGGGCTGGAGGATGGATTGGGCTCAATATTCTGGATACGGTGAGAGACTCAATTAGGAATCCAATCTGTGCAAATGGTGGGTCTGACTTAACTAAGGAGTGGATCAATATTTCCGGACATGATGAGATTCATGAATTAGAGACCAAGTCTTGGGTGCACCATGATTAGAGAATCATTAGACAAGAGTTGTTCACTCATTGGCTAATCCATCACCAATAACTGTTAGGTGAGGTGATGAGTCAATTGGTGGGACTGCACCACCCATTAGAAATCAATAATTATGAAGATTTTTGTATCTCTACAGAGAGAGTGTACGGATCCGAGAAAATAGTAGGAGCTAATTTATTTAAAAATTAAATTTTTAAATAAATTAGTTAAGTCTTAATTATAAAATCTAACTAGAAATTTTGACTCTCTACAAGAAAAAAGAAAATATCTGCATCTAATCTACTAGCCCGTATCCTGGACACTCATAGACTGACCGAATTCAATTACAAGGATTGGCTTCAGAACTTTAAAATTATTTTAGGTTCCAAGAAGTTGACTCATGTATTGGACCAGGATCTCTCCACCTTACCAGCTCGTTCATCCGCTAAATAGAGAGCATCTCTTGATAAATGGATGGATGAAGATAACAAGGTCAGATACTACATGTTGGGCTCGATGTCTGATGAACTTCAATGCCAACATGAAGATATTAAGATTATCCGCCAAATGTTGGCTCACCTATAAGAGTTATTTGGTGAACAGAGTCGCGCAGCCAAATATCATATCACTAAATGACTATTTAAGGCTAAAATGCATGATGGGCAGTCAGTCCAAGATCATTGTCTGATGATGAAGAGCTTAAGAAGCTTGAAGTGAAGTTAGACCAGGATCTATAGAATGATATAATTCTACAATCCTTGACTGAAGCATATGAGCAGTTCATCATGAACTACCATATGTATAAACTTTAGAATACTCTGACTGAGCTTATGAATATGTTGGTTACTGCTGAGCTTTCTATGAAAGGTTCTAAAGGCTTAATACTTGCTATGAAATGGACTTTTTCTAAGAGAAAGACTTTTGGAAAGAAGAAGAAGTCTATGAAAAGATAGAAGGTGGAAGATGGAAAGAAAAGAAAGATAGAGTTGAAGAAGAAGGCCGGTAACAAAGTAAAGTATTTCCATTGTAATATTGATGGTCACTGAAAGCAGAACTGCCCTATATACCTGGCCATCCTAAAGAATAAGAAGGAGACAAGTCCTTTTGGAGGTATTATCGTTATTGAATCTAATCTTATGATTTCTTCTGCATTCAGTTGGATGCTTGACTCTGGTTCTAGTGCTCATTAGTGTACTTTCATGCAGAGTCTTGAGGATAGCAGGAGGCTGAGGGATGATGAGATGATCCTACATATTGAAAATAGAGCAAGGATTGCTGCTGTAGTCATGGGAATCTATCCTCTTCGATTACCATCTGGCTTAGATTTAGTACTTAGGGACTGTATTATTATGTGCCTGCTAGCTAAGCAGGAACTTTGATTTCTATTTTATGTTTAGCACAAGAAGGCTATGTAATTAGTTTTTTAAAGACCATTGTAATATTCTTTATGAAAGAAATAAAATTACAAGTGATTTTCTTATTAACGATCTCTATCAGTTACATATTGATGTATCTATCTTTAATATCAAGAAAAATATGAATGCCATAAGATCAAAATGATCCAGAGATAGTCCAAATGATAGGTATCTATAGCACCTAAGGCTAGATCATATAGCAGAAGATGGGATTAACAAATTGAAGAAAATTGAACTATTGAGTTCATTGACTTTCGAGTCATATCCAATTTATGAATCATGTCTTTATCGCAAAATGACTAAGCTTCCTTTTATAGGACATGGAGAAAGGGCCATGGAACTACTTGCCCTAGTACATACTGATGTGTGCTGCTCATTTGATGTGCTGGCTAGAGGCAACTTTAACTACTTCATAATCTTTACCGATGATTTATCTCAGTATGGGTATATGTATCTTATGAGATACAAGTCTGAAGTCTTTGAAAAGTTTAAGGAATTCAGACATGAAGTTGAAAAATAAACTGAAAAATCTATTAAGGTTCTTCGATCAGATCGAGGAGGTGAATATCTTAGTTGAAAATTTTTGGATTATCTCAAGCAAAATGGCATAGTCTCTTAATGGACTTCACCTAAAATACCTCAACTCAACGAAATTTTAGAATGGAGGAACTAGATCCTATTTGATATGGTCTGATCAATGATGAGCTTTACAGACCTTCCTGATTTTCTTTGGAGACATAGTCTATTGACTGCTATATATTTACTGAATAGGATTTTTTCTAAAATCATTCCTACCACACCATATGAGATATGACATAGTAAGAAACCAAATCTGAGTCATCTCAGAATTTGGGATTATCTGGCTCATGTCAAAAGACAATAACCGGATAAGTTAGACTATAGGTCCTTTAGAGCTTGATTCATAGGATATCCTAAAGAGTTATTAGGATATTATTTCTACATTCTAGAAGACAACAATGTGATTGTGAGTCGGCATGCCATCTTTTTTGAAAAATAGTTTATTCAAGATAGTGGCATTGGAAAGTAGATCAAGCTAGAGAAGAAAATCTCATAAGAGCAATGAGCTAAGGACCCTAAGGAACCAAATCAGGTTGAGCCAATACAATCATTACCTCCTCCACCTCGTAGATTGAAAAGGATTTTTCATCCTCTTGAGAGGTACTTAGGTACTATTTTAGAGAAATTAGAGAAAATATTCCTCATAGGTACTGGGGTTCATGGTGATGATCCCAAAATCTATGATGAGGTGATATCAGATATCGACTCCGAAAAATAGTTAGAGGCAATGAAATCAAAAATTAACTCGATGCACTCAAATCAAGTCTAGACCTTGGTAGATCCACCAGAAGGTATAGTACCTATTGGGTATAAATGGATCTACAAGAGAAAGATTGATGTAGATGAGAATGTGGAGACATTCAAAGCTAGATTAGTGGCAAAAGGATATAGTCAGTGCAAAGGCATTGACCATCAGGATATCTTTTCGTCAGTAGCCATGCTAAAATCCATCCGTATATTGCTTGCTATTGCAACTTATTTCGATAATAAAATATGATAAATGGACGTGAAAATGGCGTTCTTAAATGGATACCTTGAGAAAGATATCTATATGGAACAACCGCTAGGTTTCACATCCAGTAATACTAATCACAAAGTATGCAAGTTGCAAAGGTCCATATATGGACTTAAGCAAGCATCTCGGAGTTGGAACATTCGTTTCAATGATGTGATCAAAATATTTAGGTTC
Organism: Cocos nucifera; assembly: GCA_006176705.1. Taxonomy (NCBI): domain Eukaryota; kingdom Viridiplantae; phylum Streptophyta; class Magnoliopsida; order Arecales; family Arecaceae; genus Cocos; species Cocos nucifera. The sequence goes on from QRFJ01001226.1 coordinate 113,311, forward strand.
ATAAAAAATGAAGAGCAACCGTGTGTCTTCAAAAAGGTCAGTGGGAGTGCTATTGCCTTCCTCATATTGTACGCGGATGAATCCTCCTTATTGAGAATGATATTCCCTTGTTGACGACAGTCAAATTATGATTGTCCAAGAAATTCTCCATGAAAGACCTAGGTTAAGCATCCTTTATTCTAGGAATTAAGGTCTATAGGGATAGACCGAATAGGATGCTAGGACTTTCACAGAAGATGTACATAGAGGAAGTACTAAAGAGGTTTAGTATGGAAAACTCTAAGAGGGGATTAATACCCTTCAGACATGGTATTCATCTTTCCAAGAAGATGTGCCCTAGCACACCTGAGGAAATAGAACGCATGAGCAAGATCCCTTATGCTTCTGCAATAGGGAGCCTCATGTATGCCATGCTATGTACATGACCTGATATAGCCCATGCTGTGAGTGTCACAAGCAGATATCAGTCAAATCTAGGTGAAGAACATAGGACTTCTGTGAAATGTATCCTTAAGTACTTAAGAAGAACTAAGGATATGATGTTGGTCTTTGGTAATGGAGAACTCCAAGTCCAGGGATACACAGACTCGAATTTCATGTCCGATGTAGATGATCGAAAGTCGACATCTGGGAGTCTATTTGTGTGCAATGGTGGTGCTATCAGCTGAAAGAGTTTCAAGCAAACCATGATAGCAGATTCCACCATGGAAGCAGAATATATCGCTGCATCAAAGGCTGCGAAGGAAGCATTCTGGTATAAGAAGTTTGCTGCAGAAATTGGAGTAATGCCATCAGATGCCATTCCTCTGTACTGTGACAACAATGGTGCCATAGCCCTTGCTAAGGAGCTGAGGTCTCACCAGAAATCCAAGCACATTGAGCGGCGATACCACCTCATCCGCGATTACCTCGAGAAGGGTTACGTCGAGGTCAAGAGAGTCAACTCCACAGACAATGTGGCAGACCCACTTACAAAGCCGTTGGGCCAGTAGAAGATCGAAGTCCACCTTGAGAAGATGGGACTTAGACTTGTAGCCAATTGGCTTTAGGACAAGTGGGAGATTGTTAGATATATGTGCCCTAGAAGCCAGAATTGGCTGACACTTGTAATACACTTCTAGGGGCAAAATTATAATTTTGACTAAAATCAATAAAATGGGTTATTTTCTATCACATACGTATATTTAGTGTCTGTGATACATCCTTTGAGTTAATGGTAATGATAATTCATATTTTCAAGAGTTGAAAATTTAAGACATGAATAATCATTATTAACTCATAAAATGCTTCCTGACCATAGGATCATCACGAGGATGGTGATTGATCTGGAAGGTTGGTGTACAATCGCTTCTCTTTAGTAGATGAGTCTTGAGTCTACGGTGTGGAGACATCGGAGTGAGAGTATAGATACTCGTTAGAGAACGAGGGCACTGAGCGTGACCACCTCGAGTAGTCATTAGGAAGTCTACCTTCTCGTCAATGACTGACTCGATGCTGCAGTGGTGTGTCTGGTTCTTTGACCTGAGGTGCATTGGTAGTTCACCTTGAGGGTGTTATAGTTTGACTATACCATAACTCGGTCTCCTAGCCATTCGAATCCTGAGGTGTATGTTGGCTATAGCATGTTCATTGTAGGAACTGGATTGCATCAAGATGGAATCTATCTACCTCGGTGGTAGAGGAGCAGCCCTATGATGATCATGAGAATCAAGTCCAGAAGCCCATGGCCATGGTAGAGTGAAATAATAGAAAGAGTTTCTATTTAGATTTTCACATTGGACTTGAATCGAATGATTACATCATATGACAGAGACTAGGGTTTGACGAGTTCACCTTAACCCTAATCTGATCGGGGCTCAAGATAGAAGAACTGAATCACATAGGTAGCTGCACCAAGAGGTTCGCATTCAGCTCTGATGGGTTGCCACCATATACTGCTAGGTGTCACTGGTGGATTTTGGGAGCAATTAGAATGATTTAGATGATCGATCATTCTAGCTGTTCGAATCAGAAGAGTTTTGATCCATCGAAAGGAGTTTCGATGATGTCGATGATAGAGATCATGACATATCCCATTACCATACAGAACTGAACCTAACTGGGTCACACAAACAAGGGTTTGAATCTGGTGATCTTCAATTGAACTGATCTAGTTCAATTGATCTGAATGAGATTCAATTAGGTTCAAGGAAATCGTGCTAGCACTCGATTGAACCTAACGTTCTTCTTTTACTATCATAAATAGTTGTCCTGACTGAGCCAAAGGAGTTTGTGCTCAATTAGAGGCCTTCACTTGGTCTGACTGGAGCCTGTCCAGGTCAGAAAAGGGTTGTCTTATTTTGTAAGACAATACCTACCATTTTTGGTCACCTGCCATTTCTCGTCCTTTGACTTTGGTCAAAAGTTGACCTTTGACTGGTCAAATGTTGACC
>QRFJ01001227.1:0-147500 GCA_006176705.1 Cocos nucifera
AATAATATTTTTATTTTTAAAAAAATAGCTCAAGAGTTTCCAATGCTGGGACTGAAACTTTTCTTCCATCCTTAATATTAAGAAATCTTTTGTTGTCCTCAAATTTTCTACCGATTTGAAGTCCATGCAACGAATTGCATATGTGAACTGGACTCCCGGTATCTAATACCTAGGTAGATGTATCACTAACAGTGAAATTACAAAGTATTCTCATATAACATCCTTGCCCAGCAACATCTTACTAGTTATCTCTATTCAGCCTAATCGAATCAAGAAGATCATTTCTCTCTGGGTCTGCCTGATAGGGTCAACATTAGACTTTTTGTATTTAGGTCCTAAATGCTTGCTACTATCCAACAGTGAATGGAGCAGACTTACACTAGCCATTCTATTAATTTGAAAGAAAAATATGAAACTTTATTAGTACCTGAATTAATTAATCCTAAAGATTTGGACTTTAGTCTAAAGATCCTTCCACTATTTTTAATGAATTGGTAGTCTCTACCTCCAATTCGAGGAATTACACTAACTCCTTAGTGGGTACTAAAATCCACATGGACTACAGATGGGCCCGAGGAAAGCTTTGGCAAATCCATGTGTATCTTCAGGTAGGTTCATAACCGATTATTTCTCTAAATAATTTTTAGTATTTGGGTTTTGCCCCATAAACCAATTCAGTAGGCTATGGCCTCCACTAAAAAGATCTGGTTAGGTCCAACCATTAACATGAATGACTTTGGTGCATCAAACCAAGGATAACCTGGCCCAAAAAAAGTTCTGGCTAACCTAATCACCATTAAGAGAGTGCAACCTAATCATCAAATGATGGATAGCAATTTCAATATCCAGATGAACACCAGATGTAAGGCACCTCCAATATCCACTCAGAAGATTAGAATCATTACTATTCACCTTAATGGAAGGCTATGATTCGATTATCCCCATAACTTAGTCATTTTAAGGATCTAATAATTTAGAGGATTTAAGTTACTTATGATTTAATTATAGAAATGACATGAACCAATTTCTCCCACTGACTTTACTAAGTCAAACCATCCTACTAACTTCAACAAGTTAATAGGTTAGGGCTAGGATCAATTTAAGTCGATGGACACCTAATACAGTCTTACTGATTGAAATTAGTCAAATTGATTCCTAGTGACATGGGTTATCTCAAATCACCAAGTGATCTAATCAAACTCTAATCGACCATGTCGGCCAGGTAAGTGAGATCAGTGGAAGGGATATCCGTTAACTTGTCAAAGATCGAATCAGTACGAGTAGCTTCCAATTAAAAACCACTAGTCTTTACTGCCAAACTTACCTTAGACACCAACCAGTTAATTAGGTTCAATCTAATCAACCTAATAATTTTGGGCTTAACCTCGTAGCCATGAATTGAGTCTATTTTGGTCTTGTTAAAGACATGGATCCATTCAACAAAAACTATTGAAGTTGAATCTAAAGTATCCTTGGCCTAATCTAAGTCAACACTTGGTTAGATTTGATCAATTACTCTTATTAAGTCTAATCTTTAACTAACCTTAGGTCTAACCTAATTTATGTGCCTAATTCATCTAACCCAATAACCCACAAGTTTATGATTAATGATTTAGAGTCTTAATTCACAATTCTAGACACTAAATCATTATACTTAATTTTTAATTAAGCTTATGGGCTGAGGGTTAGAGTTTGGCATTTTGAAATTTTTTTTTTATTCTTGATAGGTTCTTTACAACTTAGCAATGTTCACCAATTGAGTCGACTCACTTCAAAATTGAATGGCCTAATTCACAAACAATACTAGTTGTAGGGTTTAATTTGAAACTATGTACACTACATAATACTAAATTATGAATCAAACTTTAGATCCTATCTAAATATGCATTCATGATCAAAAATTAGATTAAAGTCTAATTTAACATATCATAAAAAAATTAGATCTAATCTAAAAAAATTATGATCAACTACAAGATCGAGCATGTACAAGGAAAACCTTTGCACTGTAGAGGATAAACCCTATATCCAAACAACCTACAGTCCATGCGATCTTGATTTTAATTTTTAGATCTAATTAATTAAAATATTAGACTAATATTTAGATCAAATCTAAATTATCAATCTAAACATGCAAGCATATTATATTTAGTAAACCTTGCTCGATACTATTTGAAGAAAGCAGTGTAGGATTTGCGGTACTATTTTTAAATTTTTTTTAAAAATAATTAAAATATAGTCAAATATTAATTAATTAAATTAATTAATTATTAATCATATTAGTATATTAAGACCTATACTAAGGATCTAAATATAATATGCTTGCATTCATATAAATCTGAAAAATAAAACTATGCAGCAAACTCTTTACCACATCTATCTATTCAGAACATAATACCTTTTCATGGATAGCTGATCACCATAATCTGAATTCGCTGGATAATGCTCTAGTGTTGCACCATAGCTACATATATGTCCGGCCTCTATGGTTGGTCCACATAGAGCTCCTGATCTCGATCAGCTCCACTGGAGTGCTAGCTCCTCGATGAAATCTTCGGTGGCTGATCACGATCGATCCAATCAATCATCCACTTTTTGATTTTTTGGATACTCCAAAAAATCAGAATCATTCTTTGGAGGATGATGAGATGGTGTACAAAGTTTGGTGGCAATCCGATGTTAACAACACTCAATTTCTCCACCCGAACCCAAATTCCCAAATCTAGGGTTTCACTCGACCCAAAAATCCTAATGCAATGAAAATCCTCTCATGCCCTCTCTATGTGGAGTTTTTCCATGAAACAAGTTTTCATGGATTGAGGACTCTCTAATCTATCATACACCCTTCTTAAAACATTTTTTAGATGGGTGATAAAAGAAAAAGAAATGAATGGCATGAGAGAAGAGCATAGAGAACAATTTTCTCCATCTCTGGACTTTTCTCACTCCAAGGACGTGCGCCCTTCTTTGACTTTTCTTTCTCAAAACACCCCTCACGATCCCACTCTCCTCTCTGCCACACGCCCACTAAAAAATCCCTTATTAAAGGATGACATTAGATGGGAAATGCGTGTGAGAAAAGATAAGTTAAGGAAGGTTGAGAGGTTACACCAACCACTTGAATTCAAAATTCAAGTGGTTAGTCAATCCACTTCCAACGCCCATCCAGAATATTTGACATGTAGAAGGACTCTCCTTCTACGTGTCCACACCCAAGAAATCATAAAAATGTGCAACAAAAAATAGGTAGGCATGGAGAATAGATAAGGAAGAGATTAGGTTTTTCAAATTTCAAACCAACCAAGTTGATTTCAAAATTCAAATTAGTTTGAACTGGTCCAACCCTTGGACCAGGTCAAAGGCAGAAGAGGGGAGGGGTGCACATCCATTTCTTTGTGAGAAATCTCACACAAAAATCAGAGGAAGGCGAGGGTCAAGGTAGAAAAATCAAATATGGTGGGTGCTAGGGAGAGTTTGAATTCAAATCTTATTTGACTTGGTCTAAATTGGTTTCAACCAAATCAATTAATTTAAACCAATTAGATCAGATTAAATTTAACTAAATTAGGCTTAATCTAAATTAATTAATTTTTAATCAAATTAAAAATTAATTAGATTCAGCCTCTGATCAAATCAGGGTCAAATCTCCCATAGCGATTAGGTCATCTTATGACCTAATCGGGTCAAACCCAATCGAGTCCAATTCGATCAAACATGATCGAATCCTCATTGCTCAATCAAATTAAGCTAATTAGTAATTAAATTACTAATTAATTTTTCAAAAATATAGAGTTTCAATCAGATGGGTGTCTGGGCAATAGAGTCCCATCAACATAAAACTCTTGAAGACTCCCAAACCAGTGAGACTTTTGAATCTAGTGTCCCAAATGAATGGAACTCATGATCATAGAGTCTTAGGCCAGTGGAACTTTTGATTAAAAAGTCTCAAATGAGTAGGACTCAGAGTCTCAATCCAGTGGAACTCTTGATCATAAAATTTCAGTCCAATGGGACTCTTGACCACAGTGTCCTAGGTCATCAGGACTCATGATCAGCCATCAGATCAAGTAGGAACTCCTTATGTGTGTGACCCTATAGGCTCGAATCCTAAGCTGGTAGTACAAAAATTGATTTTTGGTACCAATCGATATGACCATCTAGAAATGGTACGTGACATCCGAATTGGTCGAATTTGTTGCATTGCAACATCGACAAACCTATGAAATATGGTTATTGTATAATTCATCCCTTTGACCTCAATACTTAAAAGATGACCTAGGATTTAACTATCAATCCTAAAAAATCATCTACATTGTATTTCAAATTGCAGTGTCCATCGAATGGACTACCCCAATCAAGGTTTTGCTAAATTGATATATATTGATGCACTTACTCCAACACTTAGAGGGGTCAATCCCGTCTTGACACACGCACCAACTTCACAAGTACCTGACTACACCCAGTAGCCTTCCATCATTGAATTAGAAAATTCAGGTAGTTTGGTACCTAAGTATAGTGAGTTGCTTGTAAGCCACCATGGTGATCTAAGGTCTAAGGGACACTTATAACCATACCATTGTGAGCAATTCTTGACAGCAGAGAGCTATGCAGTTGGATCATGTTCCGTAAAATATAATCCTACACTTTACCTGCATGCCATAACAGTATCTCCATACTTCTTGGTTAAGAGGACAATCAACAATTATGGCACACAATGACCTACACTCGATATGTTGTCATCTTAGATAACAGCATATCATTTGGTCGTGATCTAATTTTAAGAACTAAATGACAAATTCTTCTTTGTCGAATCTAAATAGTCCTAAGGACTTCATCACAGAAGAGTTCATTACAGTAAAATGCAAAAGTGATGAAATGCTAAAAAATAATTTTATTTATAATTCAAGTACATTTTACATTGAGCTCAACCATCTACAACCTAAATGATTGGCTTTAGCATTCAATTTCCAATAGATACAGCCTCCAAACCCAGCTAAGAAGCTTCAAACTACACATAAAAGATTAAGGGGTAAGACTTGGAAAGTCTTAGTGATTAAATAGGCTATTTAACAATGAAAAATAGAAATCTTTAGCTTTAACACTTCATGTAATTCATTAAACTGAATCAATTAAAATAAGCTTATAACATCATATACTAAAATGTGCCAAATCAAAACAATACCTTGTAATGATCATATTATGCTCACGTATGCTATCTAGTGGTTCTTACCAGCTACACTCCAGAGCATCACTTTCCAAAGGTAGTAGGCAAGTAGCTGCTAATGCCAAATGATGTAAATAAGCCCCACTGGGAAAGTTGAGTTTGATGTTAGTAACGAATAAGCCCCCACTAGTCAAGCTGAGTTTCCAGTTTGTGATGCTAGCTAATGCTATGCTTATGTGAATGATAGGATGTATCGATAAGTTGATCATTCCTATGGGTAACCCTTTTAAAACACATGCTAAATAACTTTCTAATTATCAAGAAATTATATTCCAAAAGCTAAAGAGTAAAATCAGAACATTTTTAATGAACATGAAACCTTATCTCAATTTAAATATGTACATGTGCTAAATATACATATTCAGCAGTAGCATTTCAACTAAATCCCTTGCTTATTTTCATACTTGCACAAATATATATATACATAAGCTAAAGAATAATCCAAGTTAGCTGCTTTCCAAAATAAGTCATTCACATAATAGATTATAATAAGAAAATTACCAAGGTTAAATAGGAGAACCACTCACCTCAACTGACTACTAGTTAAATGGCTTATTCAAACACCTTTCCCACCCTTTCCTTTTCCTATATTATCAATAAATACTGATCAATATGATACCATGCAACTCAAGATCAAAACTACACATACGCTGCTTTTAAACTCTTACTTAAATCTCTCAATTATTCCTTTCTACTCACCCTTGCTTACTTCAGCTTAGGTCTAAATAAACTTTCACATAATTTATAAATTTCTAGATATTTAATTATATTTTCATTCTTATAATTGATTTCAGATTTAGCTAACATCATTCCAATTCATAACCAAGCCATCTCTCCAATTTCAGTATCAACAAAAGTGTAATCTATCTTTAAACTTAATTTAAATTGCATACCTTAACTTACTAAACCCCTAAATCTAATACGAATAGTTGAGGACTCAATTTAACTTAGTTTAGAGATCAGAATCCTTACCTCAAATAGCTAAAACCCTGCAGGAGTTCTAAACCCAAGTTCTTTCTTTCCCACTACCAGCAACTTTTCTCCCCCCAAATCAGTTTATCCTTAAATCTTCTCTTTTTTTCTTCACTGAATCCTATGAACTTTTAACTAAGGACTCTTCTTTCTCTAGCCCTCTCCCTCTCTCTTCTAGTCATTCCAACCAAGAAAATCTAGAACAGAAGAAAAGAGATCTGGTAATTTTGTTGTTTTGGAAATAAATAAACTAAAGGAAATTTGTTAGATGTCATTCCTTGCAGAATCCACCCAATCCCAAACATAGCAGGTGTTGCTCTAATGTATTTTCAACCATTAGTTAATATCCTCAAGCTGCTCATTCATTCCTTGAAAAATTATTTTTAAAAGCTTCACTTAAAACCCTCTTGGTTAAATCTGCTCCCAGAATTTTTCACTGACCAGCTAGCTCAGCCCCAAATTGGATCAGCTTGAGTGTCACTCAGATCAGCTTGACTCCAAATCAGGCTGGCTCTATTAGAAAAATAGAAAACTCACTTTGTAGCCTCAGACTTGGGCCAGCTTGATTTCAATTCGAGTCAGCTCGAATCTCAGGATTTCAGAAATTCTATTCTCATACTCTGCTCACAGCTTTACTCAATTCTTAGCTTATTTACATTTTTTTTAAGTTAATATCCTCATTTATTTTACTCTCCATTAGCATTAAAATGTAAATATAAATAAGGAACACCCCCTACCTAGAACCAATAAGAATATTAGCAAAATCAAAATCCTTAAGAATAAGAAACTAAAATTTGGGTTCTAGTTCAAATTATCCAAACTTGAAACTTTTATAACTTTCTTACTTCTAAACGAATAAGTTAAAGGATCTCCAAAATTTGTTAAAAGTTATTTTGCAACTTACCAACACATAAAGATCAATTACTGAAACTTTTTATTTTAAGAAAATATATATTTTATATAACTCTCCTTATAGGTGCTAGCTTTCAGACTTAAAAATTTTTTAGGACTTGAAATGACAAATAATCATCATTGCATCCAGAACTATTACATACACCAATATTACTTTAAAAATCTTTCAAGATATCAATATCACACATATTTGAACAAAAATCTTTTAATACTATTTTGTTGGTTCGGGATGTTACATTTCCACCCTCCTTAAAATAAATTTCATCCTCAAAATTTGCACCTTCAACTCTAGGTTCTCCTCGAATTTTAAATCATCTGGATTACCTTAACATTCATTCTTCTAAATTCTAAAGCATCCCTCATTTAACTTATCATACTTGCAAGTCTTACATGCTTAACTTTAGTTTTCTTCTTACCATAATATCATGACCTTCTTTTAAAGAATAATTATTTGATTCTTATATATCCCATATCCATATCTTTGCATAGATACTTTATGAGCTATTCAACTTTTTAAAGTTTACTACCAATCATACTATTTTCCAAAGGACCTTCAGTTCTATATTTGCATCACTGACATTCAATCAAAATATTAAATACTCACAATTCCAATCCTTTTCAAAAATAATTTTATTTCTTCATAATAGTATAAATAATTTGTTAACTAATACTCACATTGTTATTGTCCACACTATCTTAACATCTAAGTTTATCTTAACTTCTTTTAACTTAAAATTTTAGATTATAAACTTACAAATTTTGAATCTATCGATGCATCACAATCCTTAGTAATTGTCATCTAATTCTCCATTCATTATTTTTCATTAAATCATATCAACACATACCTCACAAAAATGTAATACTTAGTACAAATAGGGAACATAGGAATGCAGATGCTTCACTTATTTTAGAAGCTGTCAACACTATAAGTATACTCATTTAATTCATGCTCATTAATCAGCTACTCAATTAATCAAGATATAAAACAACTAACAATTCATAGCATCACAAGCAATTGCATTTGAAAATTAAATTCTTGTCCTCCAACTCAAACTTGTACTTAAATAAATTTTTAATTAAAATATTTAATGCATACTTATTTTCTATGTTAAAGGTAACTTACCTCACTTGTTGTCCTTCTTACTTTGATCTATTTGTTCATTTGTATCAATCCTCAATTTGCTTGCTTGCACACCAGAAAACACAATGGACTTTGATGGAAACCTCTTAACTAGAGCTTTGTTTGGACAACTCTTATGACCTATCTGTCCACACCGAAAACATCCTTTAAACCCCTTTTTACATTCTCCTAAGTGAAACTTTTCATAATTTGACCACTGAGGGATTTGATTTAATGATGTAGCAACTGAACTAGCTCTCCCATTAGGATCACTCCAGAATTCCATTGCCTCAGATTTTCTAGTTCGCTTACAACTTCTTTCTACATCTGTATCTTGAGATTGAAGAACACAAAGAAGCTACTACAGTAGTAACTGCCAGAGTAATATACCTATAAATTTCTGCAATCTAATAGTAGGTACTTGCACTTGAAAAAAAGGTTTTGATGCTGGGGTATTAGGTGCAGGCTTAAAAATATTTTCATGCGATTGTAAAGTCTCTCTCTCCTCCCTTAAGGCAAAAGGTAAAGTACAAGATAATGTCGTGCGATCTTGGCCATCACTATTAGGTCTTCTTGTTCTACCTTGACCGTGACCTTGACTTCTACTTGAGCCACAACCTCGACTACTATTTCTTACTGGTAACAGATCTCCATCAAACCCTGACCTTGTCCAAACCATCTTCCTACAAAATATAATTAATACAATCAACTTCATTTCCTCTTTATGATAATTCTTCTGATAAATAAATCTTAAAAGGAAACGTTCAAATTAAAACATAAACTTAAAATAAATGCTACTGACAAGAAATCTTTAAAAGATCATGATTTAATTTATCTATCAATCAGGTCATGTCTAAAATCACTCAACTCACTTTATATATATTAATCCTTAGCTTTGGCTCATCTCTATCAATCATAAATCTTTACTTTGGCTTAGGTCCATCCCTACTACTCATAAACCTTTGCGGATCTCCAATGACCATAACTATTTATGGTGCCCCTAATTATATATCTTTGTTCACTTCTACTGATTATAAAACATTACTCATATCACCAACTAAACTTTTGCTCATCTTAATAAACCATTAACCATTGCTTATCTCGATAGTCCATTAAACCTTTGCTCTGATAATTAAACATGTATTTCCTACTAACCTTTGCTTATCTCCACTGATCATTAAACATTAACCTTTGCTATGATACCAAACATGTAACATCAACCCCTAACTAGCTATGGATGATGGTGCCATACCCCACCCTTATCTAAATGTTAAGAAGATTTCTAAGCTATAGCTAAGCTACAATATTATTTAAATATGCTCACCATAAATATGTTAAATTTCTCCTCAATTAGCATATACAACTCAATCTAACCTCTTAATCTACTAAAGCAAATATCACAATTCAACTCAATAATTTACATAATCAAATTCAAGGTTCCATTCACAAAACCATACTATAAATATTTTACACAAGCCAAGTCATTCAAAATATAACATATTAGTTTCGGATCCAAGTGACACCATTATATAGTACATATCATAAATCATAATTTGATACACATACATACTATCCTCAAAATACACTCCTCTCATAAACTAAGCTAGCTTAGCCCTCACTTCTCAAAGTAGATGCTGACAAAATGATGATACAACCTCCAAACCCGGCTAAGAAGCTTCAAACTACATGTAAAAGAATGAGCGGTGAGACTTGGGAAGTCTTAGTGAGTGAATAGACTATTTAAAAATGGAAAATAGAAATCTTTAGCTTTAACACTTCATGTAATTCATTAAGCTGAATCAATTAAAATAAGCTTATAACATTATATGCTAAAATGTACCAAATCAGAACAATACCTTGTAATGATCATATTATGCTCATGTATGCTGCCTATTGGTTCTTACCAGCCACACTCCAGAGCATCACTTTCCAAAGGTAGTGGGCAAGTAGCTGCTAATGCCAAATGATGTAAATAAGCCCCATTGGGCGAGCTGAGTTTGATGTTAGTAATGAATAAGCCCCCACTGGGCAAGCTGAGTTTCTAGTTTGTGATCCTAGCTAATGCTATGCTTATGTGAATGATAGGATGTACCGATAGGTTGATCATTCCTATGGATAACCCTTTTAAAACACATGCTAAATAACTTTTCAATTATCAAGAAATTATATTCCAAAAGCTAAAGAGTAAAATCAGAACATTTTTAATGAACATGATACCTTATCTCAATTTAAATATGTACATGTGCTGAATATACATATTCAATAGTAGCATTTCAACTAAATCCCTTGCTTGTTTTCATACTTGCACAAATATATATATACATAAGCTAAAGAATAATCCAAGTTAGCTACTTTCCAAAATAAGTCATTCACATAACAGATTATAAAAAGAAAATTACCAAGGTTAAATAGGAGAACCACTCATCTCAACTAGCTACCAGTTAAATGGCTTATCCAAACACCTTTCCAACCCTTTTCTTTTCCTTTATCATCAATAAATACTGATCAATATGATATCTTGCAACTCAAGATCAAAACTACACATACTCTGCTTCTAAACTCTTACTTAAATCTTTCAATTATTCCTTTCTAATCACCCTTGCTTACTTCAACTTAGGTCTAAATAAACTTCCACATAAATTGTAAATTTTTAGATATTTAATTCTGTTTCCATTCTTATAATTGATTTCAGATTCAGCTATCATCATTCCAATTCATAACCAAGCCATCTCTCCAATTTCAGTATCAACAAAAGCATAATCTATCTTTAAACTTAAATTAAATTTCATACCTTAACTTACTAAACCACTAAATCTGATAAGAATAGTTCAGGACTCAATTTAACTTAGTTTAGACATTAGAATCCTTACCTCAAACAACTACAACCCTGCAGGAGTTCTGAAACCAAGTTCTTTCTTTTCCATCGCCAGCAATCTTTCTCCCCCTAAATCGGTCTATCCTTAAACCATCTCTTTTTTATTTCACTAAATCCTATGAACTTTTAACTAAGGACTCTACTTTCTCTAGCCCTCTCCCTCTCTCTTCTGGTTGTTCCAACCAACAAAATCTAGAATAAAAGAAAAGAGAACCCATAGTTTTATTGTTTTCGAAATAAATAAACTAAAGGGAATATGCTAGATGTCATTCCATGAAGAATCCACCCAATCCCAAGCTTAATAGGTATTGCTCTAATGTATTTTCAACTATTAGATAATATCCTCAAGCTACTCATTCATCTCTTGAAAATTTATTTTTAAAAGCTTCACTTAAAATGTACCCTCTTGGTTAAACCTGCTCCCAGAATTTCTCACTGACCGAGCTGACTCGGCCCCAAATAGGATCAGCTCAAGTGTCACTCAGCTCAGCTCGACTCTAAATCGGGCTGGCTCTCTCAAAAAAATAGAAAACTCACTCTATAGCCTCAGACTTGGGCTGGCTTGATTTCAATTTGGATTAGCTTGAACCTCAGGATTTCAAAAATTCTATTCCCATACTCTACTCACAGCTTTACTCAATTCTCAACTTATTTACTTTTTTTTTAAAGTTAATGCTCCATTAACTTTAAAAAATAAATGTAAATAAGGAACACCCCCTTACCTGGAACCAATAAGAATATCAGCAAAATCAAAATCCTTCAAAATAAGAAACTAAAATTTGAGTTCTAATTCAAATTATCCAAACTCAAAATTTTTATAACTTTCTTACTTCTGAACGATAGATTAAAGGATCTCCAAAATTCATTAAAAATTATTTTGCAATTTACCAACACCTAAAGATTAATTATCGAGACATTTTGTTTCAAGAAAATATATATTTTATATAGCTTTTCTTATAGATGCTAGCTTTCAAACTTAGAAATTTTTCAGAACTTGAAATGGTAGATAACAACCATTGCATCCAAAACTATTACACACAACAATATCACTTTAAAAATCTTTTATGGTATCAATATCATATATATTTAAACAAAACTCTTTTAATATACTATTTTGCTAGTTTGGGATGTTACAACCCCCACCCCCCATGGTGCCCCTCCTCCCCCCACCCCCCGTGGCCTCCACCCGACCTATCACCACCACCTCCCACCCCCCCGTGGTGCCCCACCACCCCCCACCCCTTATGGCCCCCATCCAGCCTGTCACCACCATCCCCCACTCCCAGTGGCCCCCACCCAGCCCATCACCACCATCCCCCACCCCTCATTGGTGCCCCTCCACCCTACACCCCTCGGCCTCCACTCAACCCATCACCATGCCCTCCACCCCCCATGTACCTCTCTACCTCACCCCACTTATGTAGGTGTCAAGCCCGCTCCACTCCACTCATGCCCCCCACCCCTACGGTGCCCTCCACCCCATCCTGTGGGTCCGTGCCCATCACCATAGCCCCACCCCTGCCAAAGACCCCCCTCTCTCTCCTTCCTCTCTGCCCAGGCACCCCCTAACCAACCCCTGTGCCCCTCTGCCCATCACCTCCACCCGTCACCACCACCCATGTGTAGAAGGACAAAAAAATCCATTGTAAATAGGGAGCCTTACCTTCAGTTCATGGTAGCGGTAGCGGCAATGGTAGGGGAGGGGATGGGGGGGAGGGTGGCGGGGGTGGGCGCAGTAGCAGAAGATACACTCACTATTATGAAATATGTTCCAAAGTCAATCATCAGCCTATTGACTGTGGAGCTAATCTTGTAAATGTAAATGATTTATTATGAATAAAATATTTATTCTGGCTTTTCATCATAAGTGTACATATTTTTATGTACTTCTATATTGTGATGAAGTCCTTAGAACTATTTAGATTCAATAAAGAGAGGATTTATCATTTAGTTCTTAAAAATATTTACAACCAAATGATACGTTGTTATCTAGGATGACAATGTCTATCGAGTGTAGGTCATTGTAAGCTATATGGATTGGTTGTCTTCTTAACCAAGGAGTGTGGGACACTGATATGGCATGCAGGTAAGATGTAGGGATACATCATCATTGAATATGACCAACTTCATAGCATTCTACTATCAAGACTTGATCCAATGGGATATGGGTATAAGTGTTCCTTCGATCTGAGATTACCATGGTGACTTTCAAGCAACTCATTATGCTTTGGTGCTAGACTACCTAAATTTTTAATTCAACAATGGAAGATTTTAGGCACAGTCAAGTACTGGTGAAGTTAGTAAGTGATCAAGATAGAATTGACCACTCTTGATTTTAGGAGCTGTAATTAAATTATATTTTTAATTTAGCAATTCCTTGGCTAGGGTCGTCCTTATGAGGAGTCATAAGACTAATTTTTTTGAAACACATTATGGATACACTATTTTAGGATTGATTGATAGTTTAATCTCGAGTTATCGTAGACACAAAGGTCAAAAGGATGAATTATACGATAACCATATTCACATGGGTTCTAGAATGCTACTTTATACACATTCGATCTATCTGACCATCGGATACATTGCTAGATGATTATTTTAATTAGTATAAAAATTTATTTCTATGCTACCAGCTTAGGTTCGAACCTATGAGGTCATATACATTAGAGGTTTTGATCTAATCGGATGGTTGATCAATGATTATAAATCATTCTAGGATCAAACAGTCAATACGATTGATGTTTGATCTAGTGCAAGTGTCACTGGAGGATTAATTAGCAATTATATTGCTAATTAATTTTATTTGATTAAGCATTATGGCTGAGATTGAATTTAATTGAATGAGATTTAATTTTAATTGGTTTGGACTTGATTAGATCAAGTCTAATTAGTTTATGGGATAAGCTAATTGCATGGAAGATCAATTTCCTATTCAATTAGGACTTGTGTGCACCTAATTTTTAATTAGATTAAAATTTAAATTAGAATTAAATATGATTTAATCGAATTTAAATGAGCTTCTAGTTAGACTAGGATCATCATTAATTAGGTTATACCAATCCTAATTTAATTGAATTTAAAAATTAGTTTGACTAGTGAAAAACTAGAAAGCCCAATTGGATTGGGACTCTCTCTCTTCTTTGCACCACCTCTACCCATGCCCACGCCCTTCTTTCAAAAGTTTTTCCTGATGTTTCTTATGCCCCAAGGAGCCCCACACATTCCCTTCTCCCCTTGTTTGGAAATTAGTTTTGACTAGGTCAAAACAAGTAAGTTGTTTTGACCTAGGACACTAATTAATAGGGTTTGTGAATCCACAAACTCTATCCAACCTGGGTGCCAATTAAATCAGATATGATCTAATTTTTTCAATAGAGAAAGGAAGGTGTTGTGCACCCATTTTGCTGAAATTCCATGCTAAGAAAAAGAATGTGGCACCTAAGAGTTGGGCAACCCTAAAACTACCTCCTTTGGATATACCTTTCTGGGTATTTGACGTAAAAAAGGACTCCTCCTTATCTTTCTATTTAAGAAGTCTTTGACTGTGGGATTTCTATGAGAAATTCACCATGAGAAAGGGTCTTAGACATGGAATTTCTAGACACAAAAAGCTCTTGGGTGTGGGGATTTTGTAGGACATAATTTTGGTGTGTCCTGGTGAGAGAAAAGAAAGAGAGAAGAAGGGGTTCTTCTCTAAGGTTTTCTTCTTCCATCTTCCACAAACTTTTGAGAGAAAAGTGAGGAAAATCTTCTCTCCCAAGTCTTCCTCATCTTCTTCATTCCTTGGAAGGTTCAAGAAATCTAGAGAAGAAGATTCAAGATCAACTATCAAGGAGGGATCTGTAAGGTGCTAGCATACTGTGCAGATTTTCGATCACTAGACTTTTGATTTGTGTCAAAGCCTCGTATGGACAACCTATAGAGGCCAGAGCTTCTATGCAGCTTGAAGCGACAACCTCAACCATAAAAATAGTAAGTGGAGTTCTCGACCCACAATATGATCAATACCTTTGTATTTTATTTATTTTTAGATTTATTGCATGCTAATATCATGTCATAAGATCTTAGATCTAAGTGTGGCCGGTGGAAGCCCAGGAGGAGGAGAAGAGAGAGGAGAGGATTTCAAGGGTTTTATAGTAGAGAGAGGAGAGGGTTTTGAGCATTTCATGGGAATGAAGGGACGTCAAGGGGACTGATATTTAAAGAGATTTTAGTAATGGAAAATTTCTATCGCTAAAAATATTATTAGCAACAAAAAATTAATTTTCTTTGCTAATAATTCCAACCAATTTTTTTCACTAAAAAAATTTCTCTAAAAAAAGGAAACCAAAAAAGAATTTATGATGAAATATTAAATTTTTATTGCTAATAATTATTTTTAGTAACAAAATTAATGATTATGTCACTAATACTTAATTATTTATGATGAAAATTTTTCATCATAAATAATTATTGGTGCAGAATCTGGTTGACGTCGGATCAAACTGAAGCTGAGGAAGAACAGGTTGCCATCGATGACCTACAAAATAAAGTTTCATCCGGAGTCGATGGTGGTGGCTTCGGTAGGACCCTCCGATGATCAAGTCAGCTCTTCTGGCCAATAGAAATGGAGTGCTTGGATATGAATTTAGTAGAGTTTTTGAGGAAGAAGAAGAGAGCTTAGAAAAAATGTATCTAGAGAATCCCTTTTTATAGATGGAGCTTGTCATAACTGTCCGATAGTGGACCACTCTGGGCCACATGGAATTTATTATGAAGAGAGATGTCGCTCATAATAGATTGATAATAATAGTCGTAATCATCCAGTAGTAGGGTTGCCTATAGTAGACTAAAAAATGACAGTCGTAACCATCCGATAGTGGTATCGCCTATAGCAGACTAAAAAATGACAGTCGTAACCATCCGGTAGTGGTATCGCCTATAGCAGATTGATAAATGACAGTCGTATCTAGTCGAAAGAAGTAGGCATTCAAAATTCGACTGAAGGAGAAGTATGAAAGAAGTTTGGCTCCTAGAGGAATTCAACTGAAGGAGATGTCTGGAAGGAGTTCAGCTTTTGGAGGAATCAAATTGAAGAAGTCCAAAAGAAGTTCGGCTCCTGGAGGAATCCGACTGAAGGAGATGTCCGAAAGGAGTTCGACTCTTGGAGGAATTGGACTGCTGGAGGAGATGTCCAGAAGGAGTTTAGCTTCTAAAGAAATTCAACTATTGAAGGAATCCATAAGGAGTTTGGCTTCTAAAGAAATCCGACTGAAGAAAAAGTTCTGAAGGAGTATGGCTCCTAGAGGAATCCGACTGAAGGAGATGTTTGAAAGGAGTTTGGCTCTTGGAGAAATTCGACTGCTGGAGGAATCCAAGAGGAGTTCGACTCCTGGAGGAATTCGACTGAAGGAGATGTTCGAAAGGAGTTTAGCTCCTGAAGGAATTCGACTGCTAGAGGAGATGTCTAGAAGGAATTCGGCTCCTAGAGAAATCTGACTGCTGGAGAAATTTGATAGGAGTTCGGCTCCTAGAGGAATTCGATTGAAGGAGAAGTTCGGAAGGAGTTTAGCTCCTGAAGGAATCCGACTGAAGGAGAAGTCCGAAAGAAGTTGGGTTCCTGAAATAATTTGACTGCTGAAAATGTTCGAAAGGAGTTCAACTCCTGGAGGAATCTGACTGAAGGACATGTCCGAAAGGAATTCGGCTCTTGGAGAAATCTGACTGCTAGAGGAGTTCGAAAGGGGTTCATCTGCTATGAGAGTTTGGCTATCGAAGGAGTTCGACTGGGGTTCGTCCGTTGGGAGTGTAATTCCCAATCAAAGTACTTCTGTAATTATCAGTTGCACTAGGCTAAGCATCAGACTGAACTTTGGTGTGAGCGGAGTTTATTCCCAACAATATTCCCCCCACTTTCGAGTTCAAAATTCGAAGGAAGGAAGTACAGAAAAGATGATTGCCGAAGTTTTTTTTCAAACTCTGCACCCACTAAGGTTGAAGCTCGGGGGAGATCTTATCTCCATCCGAGGTTGAAGTAGATCCTATCTTCTGTTGAAGTTGGAGCTTGTGGGAGATCTTATCTTCAACCAAGGTTGAAGTTGAAAGAGATCTTATCGGGGCCTCTCCTCTCATCTCATCTAAAATAAACAAGACCTTCGATTTTGCTCACGTTAGGATGAGGTTCTCCTCCT
Source organism: Cocos nucifera (assembly GCA_006176705.1). NCBI lineage: Eukaryota > Viridiplantae > Streptophyta > Magnoliopsida > Arecales > Arecaceae > Cocos > Cocos nucifera. The sequence continues at coordinate 17,271 of QRFJ01001227.1, forward strand.
ATTCCTAATAGGCTGTAGGGGCACATAAGGGCCATTGTCAAGGCCTCTCCGCTCATCTCGTCTAAAATGAACGATGCCTTCGACTTTGCTCACATTAGGATGAGATTCTCCTCCTATTCCTAATGGGTTGTAGGGGCATATAAGGATCATTATCAGGGTCTCTCCCCTCATCTCATCTAAAATGAATGAGGCCTTCGACTTTGCTTACGTTAGGATGTGGTTCTCCTTTTGTTCCTAATGGGTTGTAGGGGCATATTAGGATTGTTGTCGGGGCCTCTTCCCTTATCTCGTCTAAAATGAACAAGGCCTTCGACTTTGCTCACATTAGGATGAGATTCTTCTCCTATTCCTAATGGACTATAGAGGCACATTAAGGGCCATTGTCAGGGACCTCTTCCCTCATCTTGTCTAAAATGAACGAGGCTTTTGACTTTGCTCACGTTTAGGATGAGGTTCTGCTCCTATTCCTAATGGGCTGTAGGGGCACAAAAAAGGCCGTTGTCAGGGCCTCTCCCCTCATCTCACCTAAAATGAATGAGGCCTTCAACTTTGCTCATATTTAGGATGAGGTTCTCCTCCTATTCCTATCAGACTATAGGAGCATGTAAGGGCCATTATTAGGGCTTCTTCCCTCGTCTCATCTAAAATGAATGAGGCCTTCGACTTTGCTCACATTTAGAATGAGGTCAACCATAAGGTCAAAGGTTCAAGCCCTTCCTCTAGCACCAATCCTATTGGTGCAGAATTTGGTTGACATCGGATCGAGCAAGAGCTGAGGAAGAAGAGGTCACCGTCGGTGACCTACAAAATAAAGTCTCTTTCAGAGTCGGTAGTGGTGGCTCCGGCAAAATCCTCTGACAATCAAGTCAGCTCTTCTAGCCAACAAAAATGGAGTGCTCAAGTATGAATTCAGCATAGTTTTTGGGGAAGGAGAAGAGAGCTTAGAAAAAATATATCCGAAGGATCTCTTTTTGTAGATGAAGCTTGTCGTAACCATCCGATAGTGGGCCGCTCTAGGCCATGTGAAATTTATTATGGAGAGAGGTGTTGCTCATAATAGACTGATAATGACAGTCATAACCATTCGATAGTGGGATTGCCTGTAGTAGACTGATAAATGATAGTCGTAACCATTCGATAGTGGTGTCACCTATAGCAGATTGATAAATAATAGTTGTAACTGTCTGGAAGAAGTAGTCATTCAAAATTTGATTGAAGAAGAAGTTCAGAAGGAGTTCAGCTTCTGAAAGAATTTGACTAAAGGAGAAGTCTGGAAGAAGTTTAGCTCCTGGAGGAATCTGACTGAAGGAGATGTCCAAAAGAAGTTCGGCTCCTCGAAAAATCCGACTACTAGAGGAGTTCAGAAGAAGTTCGACTCCTAGAGGAATCTGACTAAAGGAGATGTCCGAAAGGAGTTCGGCTCCTGAAGAAATCCGACTGCTAGAAGAGATGTCCGGAAGGAGTTTGGCTCCTAGATAAATTCGACTACTAGAGGAATCTAGAAGGAGTTTGGCTCCTAGAGGAATTCGACTGAAGAAAATGTTCGGAAGGAGTTCGACTCTTAGAAAAATCTGACTGAAGGAGGTCTGGAAGGAGTTTGGCTCCTAGAGAAATCCGACTGAAGGGAGATGTCTGAAAGGAGTTCGGCTCCTGAAGAAATCCAATTGCTGGAGAAATCCGAAAGGAGAGTTTGGCTCCTGGAGGAATCCAACTGAAAGAAGATGTCCGAAAGGAGTTCAGCTCCTGGAGGAATCTAACTGACGGAGATGTCCGGAAGGAGTTCAGCTCCTGGAGGAATCTGACTGCTGAAGGAGATGTCCGAAAGAAGTTTGGCTCTTGGAGAAATCTGACTACTGAAGGAATTTGGAAGGAGTTTGGCTCCTAGCGGAATCCAACTAAAGGAGATGTCCGAAAGGAGTTCGGCTCCTAGAGGAATCTGATTGAAGGAGATATCCGAAAGGAGTTCAGCTCATGTAGGAATCTGACTGAAGAAGAAGTTCGAAAGGAGTTCTCGGCTCCTAGAGGAATCCAATTGAAGGAGATGTCCAAAAGGAGTTCAGCTCTTGTAGGAATCCGATTGAAGAAGAAGTTTGGAAGGAGTTTGGCTCCTGAAGAAATCCGACTGAAGGAGAAATCCGGAAGGAGTTAGGCTCTTGGAGAAATTCGACTGCTGAAAAAGTTCGGAAGGATTCGGCTCATAGAGCAATCTGACTGAAGGAGATGTCCGAAAGAAGTTCGGCTCCTACAAAAATCCGGCTGCTGGAGGAGTTTGAAAAGGGTTTGTCCGCTGTGGGAGTTCGGCTATTGAAGGAGTTCGACTGGGGTTCATCCACTGGGGGAGTAATTTTCGATCGAAGCTCTTCCATAATTACTAGTTGCACTAGGCTAAGCATCAAACTAGACCTTGATGGGAGCGGTGTTTATCCCGGACAATAATCAATAAAAAATAAAAATTTTTAAAAAATAAATGTTAGATTATTTACGATGAAAAAATTTTCATCATAAGTAATTAAGTATTTACAAATAATTAAGTATTTGCAACAGAAGAATGATTTCCATCATAAATTTTGAATTATTTATGACAAAAATTTTCATCATAAATAATCATGAAAAATCAAAAAATTTAAAAAATAAATAGCAAATTATTTACTATAAAAATATTTTATAAATTTAAAAAATAATTCAAGTATTTTGCAACTAATTTTTTGGTCATAAATTTTTTTTATATTTTACAACCAAAAAATCGGTCATACATGTATTTTATGAATATAATTTTTTTTATTATTTCTAAATATTATATAATTTTAGAATTTAAAGTCCATCTTCACTATCCATTATATAAATAATTATCATTAGAGTATTATCACAAAAGACCACCTAAATTCCGTAGCCCTAGCTATGTCGATCAATAAAATTTATTTTCGATAGTTACGAATGATTGCATGATGGTCTCATAGATAGAACTATGGATTGGTTCAAAAACTTGCAATGATGATCTCAATAATTTTTCAGTATACTATCAAAATTTTACTTCAATCGAACATCATAATCATGGTCAATTTGGCATAGGATGATTTAGATTGTTAAATCAAAAATGAGTGATCGAAAAGCCAAACAACATCGGATTATAAGATAAATTTTTTAAATAAATGATCTTTGCTAATACTTTGATTGTTTGTATGGTGGTGATCATAAAATGTAAACTGCATGTATATGAATTATCCAAAACTATATGTCTCTTGATATACATTCTTAAAGTCCTTAAGCAATTATACTTGTACTTTTTGTAAGATCTACTTAACATGAATGGTTCATATATGTGGGGTATGAATTTTATGATCACCAACCATACAGATGATTAAAATAATAACAAAGATCATTTATCTAAAAAATTATCTTATAATTGGATATCGTTTCGCCTTTTGATCATTTATTTTTTATTTAACGGTCCAAATCATCATGTGCTAAATTGATCATGATAATAATATTCATTTAAAGTAAAATTTTGATACTATGTTATAAATATTATCAATATCATCATTATAATTTTTTAGATCCATCGGTAGTCTCTATCTATCAGATCATTATGTGATTATTCATGACTATTGAAATCAAATTTTATTGATCGAAATAGTTAGAACTACTAGATCAAGATAATTTTTTGTGATGATACTCTAATGATAATTATTTAGATAATAAATGATGAAGATGGACTTTGAATTCTAAAATTATATCATATTCAAAAAAAATTAAAATTAATATATATATATTTGGTTATAAAATATATTTATGACCAATTTTTTCGTTGCAAAATATAAAAAAATTTATGACCAAAAAATTGATCATAAAATACTAAAATTATTTTTTAAATTTATAAAATATTTTCATCATAAATATTTGACTATTTATTTTTTAAAAAAATCTATGATTTTTCACTGCTTATTTATGATGGAAATTATTATTCCATCGTAAATACCAAATTATTTATGATGGAAATTTTTTCATCACAAATAATCTATCTTTTTATTTTTTTAAATTACTAATTTCTTATCGATTATTTATGATGGATATTTTTCATTGTAAATAATTGGATATTTATGATGTAAATTATTTTTGTGTCATAAATAACTAATTATTTATGATGAAAAATTTTAGTTGCAAAAAATATATTCTTTTATTTTTTAAATTATTAATTTTTATTGATTATTTATGATGGATATTTTCATCATAAACAATTTGGTATTTATGACATAAATTTATTTTTCATCTTAAATACCAAATTATTTATGATGAAAAATGTCCGTCACAAATAAACTATCCTTTTATTTTTTAAAATTACTAGTTTTTCATCAATTATTTATGATGGATATTTTTCCATCATAAATAACTAGATATTTATGATGTAAATATACTTTACATCATAAATATCTAATTATTTATGATAAAAAAATTTCATCATAAATAATCTATCCTTTTATTTTTTAAAATTATGATTTTTCATTGATTATTTATAATGGATATTTTTCATCATAAATATCAAATTATTTGTGATGAAAAATTTTTGCCATAAATAATCTACTCTTTTATTTTGTTTAAATTACTTATTTTTCATCAATTATTTATGATGCATATTTTTCCATCACAAATAGTTGGGTATTTATGACATAAAAATAATTGGATATTTATGACATAAACTATATTTACGTTATAAATACCCAATTATTTGTGATGAAAAAATTTTCATCATAATAATCTATCCTTTCATAAATTACTAATTTTTCATCGATTATTTATGATGGATACTTTTCATTGTAAATAATTAGATATTTTTGATATAAATTATGTTTACATTATAAATACCTAATTATTTATGATAAAAATTTTTCACTACAAATAATCCATCCTTTTATTTTTTTAAATTACTAATTTTTCATTAATTATTTGGGATGGATATTTTTCTATCATAAATAATTGGGTATTTATGATGCAAAATTATGTTTACATCATAAATAACTAATTATTTATGATGGATAATTTTCATCATAAATTATCTATCTTTTTTTTTTAATTACTAATTTTTTGTTGATTATTTATGATGGAATTTTTCATCATAAATAATTAGATATTTATGATGTAAATTTATTTTTCATTTCAAATACCCAATTATTTACAATAAAAATTTTTCATCATAAATAATCTATCATTTTATTTTTTAAAAAATTATTAATTTTTCATTAATTATTTATGATGGAATTTTTTTCATCATAAATAATTAGGTATTTATGATGTAAGTTTGTTTTGCGCCATAAATACCCTATTATTTATGATGGGAAAGTATTCATCGTAAATAATCTATCCTTTATTTTTTTTTTAAATTACTAATTTTTCATTGATTATTTATAATAAAAAAATTTTCATCATAAATAATTAGGTATTTATGACATATTTTACATTGTAAATACCTAATTATTTATAATAAAAAAATTTTGATTGTAAATAATTTATTATTCATGATGAAATTTTTTTTCGATCATAAATATCATTATTTATGATGAAATTATTTTCATCATAAATAATTCCATCGTAAAAAGCTAGTTTTCTTGTAGTGGTTGCAGGTTGACAAAGTTTTGGAGGGACCCATGTCTCTTGAATTCACTAAGTTTTCCTTCTTTCTTACCACCACTCAAACTTCCTACACACAAACTTTGATTTCCCTCACTTCCTTTCTCTTTGCCTCCTTCAACTCGAAACCTCCTCCATTCCATCAAGAAAGATTGACTTAGGCATTAAAGGGTCTCTTGCTAGGAAAACCCCGATAAGAGGACTTCTTTGGTTTGTGGTGCTTTAGGGTGCTCGAGGAGGCTAGAGCGAAGATCCAACCCTCTTCAACTACTTCAAGTTCTTCAGCTAGCTTTTCAAATCCCTTAATTGCCATGCTTGGCTCTCTAGCTCACCATCTAACTCATCGATCTGAGTTAATCCTTGACGGCAACAAAACTGGAACCTGAGAAAGGATCTTGATTCCCATAATTTGAGGTTCTCACTACTATAAAAAAAGGCTATGACAGTGGTTCATAACCACTATCATAACCCAAAAAATCACTGCCATAGGCTATGGCAGCAGTTCTTTAATCGCTGCTACTGCAGCCATCACTATAGCTCTATGGTGGCAGTTGTTGTAGCGGTTGTTTAAACCACTACCATAAATAGCCTATTGCATGATTTATAAATTGCTGCAATAGATCGACCTATGCAGCAGTTATGTAACTGCTGCCATAGATTATCTATAGCAGCGATTACATAACCACTACCATAGGTAATCTATAGCAGTGATTTTTTAACCATTGTCATAGGTCTAATGCAGCGGTTGATACCATTTGCACCAAAAACCTATGGCAGCGGTTGGCATGAATATGGCAGTGGTTATAAAATCACTTTCGTAGATCTTGAATAATTAAAAAAATTAAAATTTTTATTTTTTTATATATTTTACTTGATAAATATAAATATATAACATAAAAAAATATAATAAACATAAAAATTATTTAGAAATGCTAAAATTTTATTATCAAATAAAATTTATTATAATATTTTTTTAAAAAAATAAAATATATCAAAAATTTTCTAAATCTACATCATCGTCATCGTCACTTGGAGCCAGAGTCGGAGCTGGAACTGGTGCTGGAGCTGGAGCTGGAGTCAGAGCTGGAGCTGGAATGCTGGCCAACATATTCTCGAAGCCCGTGACTCCAAAACGCACGCTGAGCATCGACATCATGTCTCTCATGATGCCCTCTAGATGAGATGTGCACTCCTCAACCCAATCTACCCACGTCACAACATGATCTGCTGGTGCCAACACCTCCTCAAGCTCCTTCCGACTGACGACATCGAAACTCTATGAGGAGACACTTGCCTTGGATTAGTAGCTCATCAGTGTATGTCCGATTCTGCATCGGATCCTCCTAGAGTACTCAGGCTCTGAGACTTGAGATAGATGGTCATGGGGCCCAGAGGTATCCGGGGCCTCGCTCGCGAGCACATCTAACTAATCATGTAATTATAAATTAAAATAAAAGTTTATAAGAAATGCTATAATACTAATCACATATACTAATATATTTAATACTTACAAAAATATGCTCGATCGCAGCATTCATCGGCCCGTCCGTCTTGTCCGTGCGGTTGGATGAAAAGATCTCACTATGGCTGGGCATCACTCCATCTCTCATCAGCTATAACAAAGAATAAATTTATCAAAAAGATGATAAAAAATATGAATTTAATTTATCTAGTAAGATTTAGAATTAATTACTTCTCTATGCACACGACTAGTCATAGACTCACGGTCTAGAGTGTGCGTATACTCCTGGGCTGCACGATTCTTTCGGTTCTGATGAAAGGTAGCCTAACAAATATTCAAATAAATAATAAATATTTAAAAAATATTTAAATAAAATTTTAAGTATATTAAAAAATTTAAAAGTTAGAAATTTTACCTCGAACTCCTGGCTTCTTTAGTGTCTAACCATCTTCTCCCACTGACTCGGAGGATAGTCTTATATCTAGGGAACAAGCTCCTCCGAAGTATCTCGTCGGTGCTCGAGCTATCCTCTGTGGAGCTTGACCTTGTAACCCTGATAGAACTCTCTGATCTTCCTCAGTCAAGCATCTCAAGCCTTCTCGTGATCGAAAAAGTCGTACCTCCTCTACAAAATGTTATCAAAAATTAGTTATAAAATTATTCTAATCAAACATATATAGTGTAAACATATAAAATACATAAATATAATTCAGATGTGTGTACTTACCCATATCTCCTTCCATATCCGATCCTTGATGAAAGCATCCATCAAACGCCAGTCTTTAGGCTCTACGGGAATGATGTCCGACTGCCTCACAAGCACTCCAAAAAAGAAATGCATCTTCCATGCGATCTCCTCTACCAGCCTTCCCTCTGCATCATAATAGACCATCACCTAATACTGGCGGTTCCACACGTGTGCCATATGTGTAGGACCGCAAAATGTTCGACTGGATGATGCACCTACAATATAAATATGTTATGCAAATATATAATTATGCAAATACTATATAAAAAATAAAGTTATGCTAATATAATAAAAACATACACTCAGATGCCGGCATAGTAGCATGTCTCAGATATGGGCGATGGTAGAGGCTCAGCTGCCAGTAGAGTAGATGTCGTCGGTGGAGTAGATACCGTTGGTGGAGGTCCCTGAGCAGCCAATGCCAAGGTGGATGGAGTATGCTTCGACTGCTCCTTGGATGCTGAACTATGCGTAATCGGTCGAGGAGCAGGGGTGAAAGCTAGATGGCATTTTGATGCCATCGTGATCTGCAACGTTAATGAACATTAATCAATATAACATGTTGAACAATAATATTAGTATAGCATCAATAAATAGTCTCTAATATGTACACTAATCAATTGATGGGTCTATCGTTATGCAATGCAATAAATAAAAGCAACAAGATATAAACATTCAGAAAATGTTATGCAATAATTTTTGCAACATGAATTACATTCATAAATAATTAAGGATGAGCAACAATCGTAGATATGATCTCTTGTGCGAACCTTGATGTTAATCTAGAAATCTGAAAGAAGAACAAAGTAGATGATGGTGGCACCTTAGGGCTTAAAGTTGGAACCTTAGAGAGACATATCAAATTCTATTCGCTCAGAAGCTGAGCTGACTCTGTGCCTGAGACATCCAGCTTGGGCCCTCCGCTAGCCAACTCAATCATAGCTCGAGCAAGCTCGACTGCGTATCCGAGCTAGCTCGGCTATGTTCCATCCCCTCGATCACTCCCTCTCTCCCTCTCTCGATCTCTCTCATCGACGACGGCGGTGAGGCCGAACCCCTCCCTCCTAGCTTTTTCATCTCTTGATCTTCCTCTCTCCCTCTCTTGATCTTCCTCATCAGTGCGATCAGATCCCATCCCTCCCTCTCTCACTCTCTCAATCTCCCTCATCGATAAGGTCGGACCCCATCCCTCCCAGTGATGCCAACATGGCTGGACCCTCTCTCTCCTCTCTCGCTCTCTCGATCTCCCTCACTGGCGAGGCCAGACCCCCTCCCTCTCAATGATGGCAGCAAGGTCGGATCCCTCCCTTCCTCTCTTCCTCTCTCAATCTCCCTCGTCGGTGACGGCGGTGAGGCTAGACCCCCTCTCTCCCTCCCTCCCACTCTCGATCTCCCTTGCTGGCATCCGACGAGTGACCTGCCCTCCCTCTCTCAATCTATCGATCTCCCTCTCAGTCTCTCCATTTCTTAGTTTCGGATCCCAAAATCAGGTTTGGCCTTTCGAAATCCATTAGGATCCGGATCTGGTACTTCAAGTACAGACTCATTGGGTATTCAGATTTAGATCTGATACTAATAATTAAAATTAGGTCCGAATCTGAATATCCAGGCTTCAATTCGAATCTAACTCGTTGATAGATCTAGTCCATAGCCGTCGATATGGCACAGCCCAAGACTACCACCATGGCATGATCCAAAAACTATGGCATGTAGATAATTATAATATTTATAATAAATATTTATAATATTTATTATAAATATTATATAAATTATTATAAATATTCATGATTAATAAATAATACTATAAAATTAAAAAAAAATTATACCTACGGCTATAGAGAGCGGGTCACTCCAAAAGCTTCGAGGGTCGCCGACGATGATACTAGAGGAGGACGACGATACTAGAGATAACTTGCAAAACAAAAGTAAGATAGCGAGATGGAGAAGAGAGAGAAAGAGGGAAAGAGAGAGAGCAGAGGTGGTTGGGGATGGGGGGCCAGAGGTAGGGGCATAGTGATGAGGAGGACCGAGAGGCACAGTAATGGAAGGGTCGACGATCGGGAGGGAGAGTGTGGGGGTGTGGGGGGGTGGCCGAGTGGGGGGTGGTGGGGAGGGGTGGCCGGGGATGGGGGGCTAGGGAGTGGGGAGTGGTAGGGTGGTGGGAGGGATGGCCAGGGTTTGTGGGGAAGGAGGGCACCGAGGGGAGGGTGGGGGGTGGGGGGCGGGTGGGTGGCGGGGAGGGCGGCCGGAGATGGCGGGGACTGGTAGGGTGGCGGGGAGGGCGGCTAGGGATGGGGGGAAGGAGGGGGGAGGGGAAGGAGGGGCGGCACTGGTCGAGGGGGGAACGAGGGGGCGACGTCGGTCGGGGGGGAAGAAGCCTCATCGGCAATGGAGAGGAGGGGGAGGGGCAGAGAGAGAGATCGAGCGTGCATGAAAGAAAAGCAAAAAAATTTTGAAGATTTTTAACCTAACCTACGATAACGGTTATCGAACTGCTGTCATAGATCTATGGCAGTGGTTATCCAAAATCGCTGCCGTAGATCTATGGCAGTGGTTCTATAACCGTTGCTGTAGATCTATTGCAGCAATTTTTGATAACCGCTACCGTAGGTTGAAAATAATTTTTTTTTTATTTTTTTTAAAATATTATATAATTTTAAAATTTAATGTCCATCTTCATTGTTCATTATCTAAATAATTATCATTAGAGTGTCATCACAAATGATCGCCTCGATCCGATGGCCCTAGCTTCATCGATTAGAAAAATTTGATTTTGACGATCACAAACGATGATGCAATGATCTGATAGATGGAGACCACCAATGGGTCCAAAAACTTACAACGATGATCTTGATAATGTTTGTAGTATACTATCAAAGTTTCACTTCAATCAGATATCGTTATGATGATCAATTTAGTGCAGAATAATTTTGGCCGTTAAATTAGAAATAAGTGATCAAAGGGTTAAATGACATTCGATTATGAGATAATTTTTTAGTTAAATGATCTTTGTTATAATTTCAAATATTTTATATAGTGATGATAATAAAATTTAAATTATTTTCATATAAATTATTCATGTTAAGCAGATATTGCAAAAGCACGAGCATAACAACCTATGAAGTTTTAGAATGGTTATCAGGAGACATATAGTTTTAGATCATTCTTCATCTCATGAGTTGAATTTTATAATCACCACCATAAAAAATGATTACAGTAGTGGCCAAGATCATTTATAAAAAAAATTATCTCATAATCGAACACCATTTGATCCTTTGATCACTCGTTTATCATTTAACAATAGAAACTAACTTATACAAAATTGACCAAGATAATGATATCTGATTGAATTGAAAATTTGATAGTATGCTACAAACATCATCAAGATCATCGTTGCATGTTTCTGAATCCATTGGAGGTCTTCATATATCAGATCATCACATCATCATTCATGATCATCGAAATCAAATTTTTTTGATCCATGAAGCTAGGGCCATTGGATCGAGGTGACCTTTTGCGACAACAATCTAATGATAATTATTTAGATAATGAATGATGAAGATGGACATTAAATTTTAAAATTATATAATATTTTAAAAAATACATATATATGGCAATGGTTACAATTAACTACTGCCATAAATAAGCTTATAGCAGCGGTTCCTACTAATCGCTGCTATAGGTCCAACTTATGGCAGCGATTTCACTAACCGCTACTATAGGTCTGACTTATAGCAATGGTTATAATGAATCGCTGCTATAGGTCTGACATACGGCAGTGATTTTCATTAACTGCTGCTATATATCGGACCTATTATAACGGTTATAAAAATTGCTGTCACAGGTCTGACCTATAGCAGCGGTTAATGAAAATCACTGTCGTAGGATCTATGGTAGTGATTTCGAAAACTACTGCTATAGTATGCGCTGCCATAGACCATTTTTGTAGTAGTGTCTATTCATCCACTATAACATCCTTGAAGGCACAAGTAACACCCTCCGTCACTCATCCTAATGCACCCATGGAGTTTGATGACTCTTTCTAGACTTTCGAAGGGCTCTGCTCCCATCGAAGGTGCACATCACTCTAGTGGTTACTGTCAAGTAGTTCCAGCTCGTCCTGCAGCAGGTCTAAGCACTAACCATAATGGTGCAAGGTTTGCAAGAGGTGGATCACAATAGCACAACAATTGAAGACTCGTGCACTAGGCGATTAGCTAGCCCCAATGTGCTCAAGCCTCCCACATCCTCCATCGAGCCCAAGTAGAGTCATAACTCCCGCTTCCTTAATTCTAGGAAAGCTTCCATGGGTAGTTATCTTCTCACTAGAGCCTAGAGCGAGTTTTATTGGGGTAGATCCCTCAATTATGAAACACGAATCATCCACCCAAGTTCACAATAACAACCAAAAGTGGATGTTCATATTGACAAGTACCACAAACATGTCAATAAAAATATTAATTTGCAAACCAATTCATCTTTATTCTTTAAGAATTAATGCTTCTTCTTATATTTTGCAATAAAGACACTCACCAATGCAAAGAGCTCAATTCACAGATTTTTAAAAAAAAATTAAGAGAAAATCAGACTTAAAACGGAGGTCAATCACGGCATGAAATAAAAAGGATGTATGTGGTATTACAATAAAAGAAGACACTATTTAGAAAACCAAAAAAGATGTATGTGACATTTTAAAGAAACAAAAGTTATTTTTCGTTGGAAAGAAAATATAAGGAAGCATGCTGTGTTTTCTTCATGCAAGCTTTTGTGCTATCCTATGTGGCTGAAATTACATCAAATATCCGATCGGATGATTCCAAGCAATCCATGGCAAGATCCAATGGTAGGGAATGAAATCAGTTTGATCCAGACCTTCCTAGGCCTCTATTACATGATCTGATGGCCTGTAATCCTCTGATGACTTGATCCGATGGTCCAGAATCTCTCAATTGTATGATCAAATGGCAAGTAGTGGTTTTGAGTGGTTTAAGGCATGATTTCGACCTATTTGATCCCGAACGAAGATTTGATGGTCATCCAGTGGCTGGGATGTAGCAGACAAGAAGAGTTCGGGCCAAAACCAAACTCCTTCACCAATTCTCAATCTAACTCTTCCTCTACACCCCCTCCATCTATAAATAAGACTCCATGCCCTCTCAAGGGTCTCCCATCAGCCTCTTCATGCCAAAATCAACCAAGCTGAGCCTCCTCTCCTCTCTTCTTTCTCTTCTTCCTTCATCTCTCTTTCTTCTTCTTCTTTCACTCTTTATCCAAGAAGTTTGAAGATGTTGGAAGCAAGTAGAATCTCAACCATGCATGACTAAAGCCTGAAGTTCTAGAAAGAAGTAGAAGACATCTTGGAGCAATGGTTGTAATTTTCTTTGTATTATCCTTGTAGTAATTTTCTTTTGATACAATAAATATCTCATATTTTTTTCTTGCTTTTGATCTTAATAAATTTTATTTTATATGTATGAGATAAGTTTTTAAATTATGATCTCGAAATAGATTATGATTATTGAGATGGGTCATGATTGTGAGATATGGTCTATGCTCAAGCAAATAGTCTATGTTAAAGAGTAATTCTTAATATTTAATTTTAGATTTTTAGAATTTAGACATGAATAGTCTATGGTTCTATAAAGATGCATCATAATCAAGATGATACGATCCATACTCTAGAAAAATAGATTATGCTCATATCTAAAGTCCTAAAATAATTAAAAAGATATTTTTCTTGTATTAAAAGAAATTACCACAACCATGTTTCAAGATGATTTCAAAAATCCCAGAACTTCTTTAATTGATTCTTGATCTTTTAATAGTTAGCATGTACTAGTTTTCTTTCATTTTAATTGCTAGATCTAAACAAGTCTTCTTAACATTAATTGCTGAAATTTTTATCTTAAAATTAATTTAAAATTTTATCTTTAATTAAAATTAGAATAACTTAGCCTACAATCTTTGAGAAAATTGATACCCGACTTACTGCTGCTCTAGTTAATAGTAAGATCAATTTAATTTTATCTTTGGTGTTGTAACAACAAGCATCAGATAACATATGAGAAAAGAAAGAAAAAGAAAGAGCAACAAACAAGAATAATAAAAATATGTGGAGGCATGCAAACTTCACTATGAGAGAAATAAAATCAAATAAATATAAGAAAAACTTATCACTCAATTTTTATATAAGAGTCTCTCAATAAGAAGTTTCAAAATTCTCATAAAAGCTCTCTAAAATCTCTCAAGAAGTCTCTCCGTACGATCAAGACATCACCAGGTATCCGACATAATAAATGGCTTGTCAATCAGAGTTTTATAGCCTCCATAAATCCTAAAACCATGTTAGAGAAAGGAACCAGCACCTAATCAAACCTAAGGACCTACCACATGTAGATCCTGGTATCACTCCGATATGAAATATTATGGTAGCATCCTGACATCACCTAGCTTTGATGTCAATTACTGCGAAAATTCCTGATCTTTAGCATGGACCTGAAGAGACCTTTGATATTCTCTAAGGGTAGTAAACTATCGATCCACCACTGGGATCTATGATGGAGCACCTCCCTCTTTAGGCTTGAGAGAGGCGCCTCCTCTCTCTAGGACTTCTTCAAGAACCTACGGTGGCAAATATAGTGAGAAGAGAGAAGAGAGATTGAGGAAGAAAAGATTTATATTCCAATCCTTTTTATGAAATCCTAATACAACCTATGTATTTATACATAGCCATTAGGCCCAATTAAAACCTTTTCAGCTAACCCAATAATGAAAGCACTCACCGAGCCTATGTACACTCATGTCTCCCATATTGGGAATAATGTCCCAAAGTCAATCGTCAGCCTATTGATGGTTGAGCTATTTTTATATTTGTATATAAATTATTAAATAAATAAAAATTATTTTGATATTTTTATCATAAATTCTTTCATTTTATAATGAACTTCTATATTATGGTGAAGTCCTTAGGACTATTTAGAATCGATAAAGAAGGATTTATCATTTAGTCTTTAAACCTATTCATGATCAAATGATATGTTATTATCAAGGATGATAATGTTTATCGAATATAGATCGTTGTGTGCCATATAGGTTGGTTGTCCTCTTAACTAAAAAATATGGATCTTGACATTGGTATAGCATGTAGATGAGATGTAGAAATACATCTGCACTGAACATGTCCGACTTTGAAGCATTTTTGCTATTAAAATTTGCTCCAATGGAATATGAGTATAAGTATCCCTCCGATCTGAAATCACCATGGTGACTTTCAAGCAACTCACTATGCTTTGATGCCAGACTACCTAAATTTTTAATTTAGTGATGGAAGATTTTTGTGCACAGTCAAGTACTTGAGGAATCGGTGTGTAAATCAAGATGGGATTGACTACTCTAGTTTATGAGTTGTATTCAATTGTATTTTAATTTAGCAAAGCCTTGGTCAGGATAGTTCTAGTGAGGAGTCATGGGACTGATTGCATTGAGATACGACATGGATGTATTTTCTCAGGATTGATAGTTTAACTATAAGTCATCATATACACAGAGGTCAAAGGGATGAATTATGCGGTAACCATATTTATATAGGTTCTGAGTATTGTGATTGCGACTATTTGACCTATCCAGATGTTGGGTACCATTGCTAGATGATTACTTTGATTAGTACAAAAATTAATTCTTGTGCTATTGGCTTAGGTTCAAACCTGTGGGATCACACACATTAGAGGTTGCTACCTAATTTGATGGTTGATGAAGAGTCTCAGTGGATCGAGACTCTATGGTCAAGAGTTTCATTGAACTGAGACTCTTTGATCTAGAGTCTTACTGGGCTAGGACTCAAAGTCCTGCTTATCTGGGACTTTGTAATTAGGAGTTCCACTGGACTGGGACTCCATGGTCAATAGTCCCATTAGACTAGGACTCTTTGACCAAGAGTCCTATTTCACTGAAACACTGAGTCTTGCTTGTTTGGGATTCTATGATCGAGAGTCCTATAAGTCTAGCGATTGGTCTTGATCAATTTCTAATTTGATTACAATTTAATTAAGCCTAATTAAGTCTAAATGAGTTGGGTTTAATCTGCTATAATTGAGCCTTGCTAATTTGGATTGGGTTGGTATAATTGGATAAGATGAATTAGGACTAGTTTGACTAGGCATCCCATGCACCACCTCACCATTCATTGTGCCACTTTTATTCCATGAGAAAGATGTTTCTCATGATGATTTCCCATGCAAGAGAGGGTGCACACCCTACTTTCTCTTGCCTCTTGTGGATAAAATCAATCTGGTTGCTATTCGAATTCAAATGAGATTTGAATTTGAATAAGCAACCACTTGATCTTATCTTCCCACACGCACTCCACACAGAATAGTGCATTTTAAAATGTATTTCTGCCTAGGATGTGTGACATATGAGAAGAGACTTTCCTCTCCATGTGTGAGCCTCTCCCCTGAATGAGAAAAATCAAAAAAAAAATCTAAGAGAAGAAAAAAATAGAGAGAAAATTAGGCACAGGGTTTGGGTGAAAGTGCTGCCCTAGAATTTTGATCTAGGGTTTGGTGTATGATTTCATGAGTTTTGAGTGTTAGAACTTCACAAAATTTTTTGGAGTGCCACCTCTTCCTCTCCTCTACCTCTGCTACTAATCCAAAACATCCAAAGAATTGGTGGAGGAAGATTGAAAGCGTTCAATTACAATCAGCCATCAAAAGCATCCATTGTTGAGCTAGCACTCAGGAGGAGCCGATTAGAACCAAGGTCTCGTGTGGATAATTCATAGAGGCCAGACACACTATGTGGCTACATCACGATGAGCAAACCTATTTGGTGGTGATCAAATTGCAGTGATCGACTACCCATGCAAGGTTACATATTCTGAACATAAGTAGTAGTAGTAAAATTATTTTACTGCTAGTAGCTATTTTATTTTTAGATGCCATTGCATATATATCATATAAGATCCTAAATTTATAGGGTTTATAGATATGATCTATAGCTCTTAAAAAATTAATTAGATTAATTTTTAATTTTACTATATTTTTTTTGAAAAAAGTTTTAAAATTAGAGCTAGAAACCCTACATGCATCCTAACAATGGTATTAGAGCAAGTAGATTGTTTAATATGATGTATATGCATGCTTAGATTATTTATTTAGATTAGATCTAAATAGTAATCTAATTTTTAAATCTAAAACTAAAATCATGATCGCACGGACTGAAGGTTATCTTGCTGTAAGGTTTACCCCTTACAGTGCAAAGATTGTCAGAATATGTGCTGATCTAAAATATTAATCATAAAACTTTAGATCTGATCTAATAATTTTTATGATATGATTGAATATTTTTAATCTAATATTTAATCAAGGATAAGTGTTTAGATTAGATCTAAAATAATTTATGATTTTTATATATTATACATAGATTTAGATTAAAACCTACAACTAGTACTATTTGTGAAATGAGTCGATCCATTTTTAAAATGAGTTTACCCATTTAGTGAATAGTGTTAGATTATAAAAGAACCTTTCAAAATTTTAAAAAATATTTTTAAAATGCCAAACCTCAACCCTCAGCCTAAAAATTGAATTATAAAATTAAGGGTTATGAATTAGAGTCTAGAATTATGAATTAAAGATCCTAAGTCATTGATCATAAAATTTGGGTTATTGGGTTAGATGAATTAGGTCCAAAAATTAGGTTAGACCTAAGGTTAGTTAAAGAATGGACTAAATTAGAGTAATTGATCAAATCTAACCAAATATTGATTTAGATTAGGTTAAGAACTCTTTAGACTTAATTATAATAGTTGTATTTGGTCAAGTCCATGCCTTTAACAAGGACCAAATGGACTGGACTCATGGCTACGTGGTCGAACATGAAATTACTAGGTTGGTCAAATTGAAACTAATGAATTAGATGGTGTCTAAGGTAAGTTTGGCAGTTTAGACTAGTGATTTTTATTTCGGAGCTACTTGCACTGATTCGATCTTTGACGAGTTAATAGCATATCCCTTTCACTGATCTCACTTACCTAGCTATCTTAGTGAATTAGATTTTGATTAGATCACTTGGTGATTTAGACTCACCTATGTCAATTAGGAAAGTTGGTGTGACTGATTTAGGTACTCCTAATGCCAACTTGAATTAGGTCCTTCTTTTATCTGACTTGGTGAAGTCAGTGGGGGATCAAAATTGGTTGGTTAATTCTTCTCTCCTCTTTCCAAAATAAGTTAATCAAATCTTCTAAAATTATTAGGATCTTAAAATTGATAAAGTTATGGTGATAACTTAGTCATAGCCTTCCATTAAGTTGAGTGATAATGAGTTCATTAGTTTAATAATTTTTGGAGGTCCAAAGGCCTGGTACTTATTGATTAATGAAATTATTATTCATAATATGATGATTTAGTTATGTCTTTCTAATGGTGGTCAGGTTGGCCGGCCAAAGTTGGGTCTGATAATTTATTATCTAGATGCACCAAATATGGTCATATTAATAGTTGGACCTAATCAGACCTTTTCAGTAGAGGCCAAAGCCTACTGATTAGATTTTCAGGAGAAAATTAAAATTACTAGAAGTTGTTTAAAAAAATAATTAGTTTTGAACCTATCCATAAATGCACATGGGTTGATCGACCAAAGTTGGGCTTGTGTGTAGTCTGTGTGGATGCTAGTACCCACTAAGGAATTAGGATAATTCCTTGAATTGGAGGTAGAGGCTACCAGTCCATATAAAATAGTGGAAGAACCTTTAGACTAAAGTCTAAGTCTTTAGGTTAAGTAATTTGTAAACTAGGTAGGTTTTGGTTTTTCTTTTTGTGCAGCAATGGCCACTACCTTATCTCTTCGGTCATTATTGGATAATGACAAACTAATGGGATCCAACTTTGATAGCTGGTATCGAAAGTTGAAAATCTCTAAAGCATGAATGGATCTTATATGTTTTGACTGATTTGGCACCTAAGAAGCTAGCCCCAGATGCTAGAGGGGCGGTCCGAGACACTTACCATGTTGGCGATGATGAATGACGACTTCAGCCATAAGTTTGAGAATGCCCAGCCATAGGAGATGCTTCAAATATTGAATGACTCTTTTGGCATGTCTGACGATGTTGAAAGACATAAGACTAGTTATGCTAGTTTCAATGCTCGGATGAGGGATAGAGCATCAACCATCGATCATGTATTGTACATGATCGAGATGATTGAGCACCTGAGTAAGCTAGGTTTTCTTCTATATGAGCAACTCAAGAAGGATACGATCTTGAATTCTTTGCCCAAGTCCTTCCTCTTTCGTACTCATTTTTGAATGACAAAGCCTGCAGTGAACTACCATGGCTTATTGGGGTTGCTATAGAACTTTGAAAAGGATCACCAGCTCCATAAGGAGTTGATAAATATAGTGGGAGGGTCTTCTTCTGATCGTCGACCCTTTGAGGAAGGAAAAAAGAACAAGAAGAAGAATAAGAAGGTGCAGCCATATGTCGAGATGTCTGCATAGGGTCAGATCAAGAAGCACAAGCCTGATCGAGCTAGGCAGAGTACTTCTTTTGCAAGAAGCAAGAGCACTGGAAGAAGAACTATCCTCAGTACATTACCTTCCTAGATCCGAACAGGCCGAGGAAGAAGCAAGTTGTTGCTGGGCAAGATAATTATATGATAATACCTCGCAACTTTTCAATATGTGATATTACTGCTTGGGTATTAGATACTGAAAGTTCTTATCATATTTATAATTTGATGTAGGATTTGTAGGTCAATAGGAGATTTAATAAAGATGAGAGGTTCCTGAATGTTGGAGATGGAAGATAAGTTTCAGTTCTAGCTTTAGAAATCATGAACTTTGTAATCAATTCTCATATGGTTATTTTATGTGATTATCACTTTTGTCCAAACTTTTTATTGAATGTTATTTCTATAGACCTTTTGGCTAAAAATAAGTATGATCTTTCAATAAAAAATTTTTTATAATATCATTTTAAATGGTGTTATGATTTGTGTTGGATAATTGAATAATGGTATCTATTTACTATCATAGCCTATTAATATGGTCCAATCCTCTGGTAAATGTCCTGGATTAGATGATGTGTCTGAAGTCTACCTTTGGTATTGTAGGCTAAATCATATCAACAAGAATAGAATAAACAGGTTGGCTCAAGAAGAAATTCTTAAAGTTGGTGATTATGAATCACTTCTGACCTATGCATCCTATCTCGTTGGTAAAATAACCAAGTCATCTTTTACTAGAAAAGGTAAATGAGCCAGTGAACTCCTAGATCTAGTGCATACTAATGTATGTAGACCCATGAGCTTAAGTGCTAGAGGTGGATATTTCTACTTCATAACATTTACGGATGACCTATCGAGGTATGGGTATGTCTACTTAATGAAGCATAAGTTAGAGTCGTTTGGAATGTTCAAATTATTCCATAATAAGGTAGAAAAGCAAACTAGAAAGAGTTTTAAAACTCTTCGATCTGATCGAGGGAGGGAGTACCTTTCCAATAAATTTTTGATATATCTAGGGAAGAATGAGATTCTCTCTTCATGGACTTCTCCTAAAACACCACTGCATAATGGTGCATCTGGAAGGAGGAATCGGATCCTATTGGACATGGTTTAATCCATGATGGGAAGTATCCTCCTATGGTCTGAATTGTCATAGGACCACATACATCTGTATGTACAAGTCCTAATAACATACTTGTCTTTTCTCCATGTCCACTAAATAGAGTCTTGGTCATTATACCCATGAGACATGATTCACAAGTTTCTAATGATTCATAATCATAAGGATCAAAGAAATTTTCTTTATATAACTTGTTAATCCTAGTCTCACTAATATATCCAAATCAACAATGTCATAGTAAAGTATTATTTATTTCTTCTCTCTTATGCTTTCTATTTTCATCAAGATGAAAAATATTATCATTCAAACATAGAGTCAAAAGATCATTGTCAAAAATGCAATAACATTTTATTTCATTAGAATATTTAATAGAACAACTATTGCTCATTACATCAAAATTATAATCTTATTTTAATAATAAGATATTCCTAGAAGGTAACTTCAAGATATATGTTCCTACAGCTTTTGCTTAGATGGACTCTCCTCCAGCGCCGTAGAGCTCAAAGTCATCCTTCTTCAAACTCCTAATTTTCTGCAGACCCTGCAAAGATTTATAGATATGAGAATCGGAGATGATATCTAATACCCAAGAGCTTGAAATGGAAGAATTTAATGACAATATTGTATGTATCTCATACATACCTTTCGGTATAGTATTTTCACCAGTCTTCACAGTTGTAAGGCAAGCCTTGCAATTCCATTTCTAGTGACTTGCTTTATCATAGTGAAAGCAGGTTGCTTGCCCAAAAGCCTTCTTCTCCTTATTTTCCTTATCTATACCATCTCTAGGGTTCATCCTATTATTTGAACCCTTCTTATCTGTCTTCTTCTTGGAGATCTCATCCACAAGAAGAAGAGGAGCCTTATCTTTCTTGATATGGCTCTCTACTATTTTGAGTATATTTAACAGCTCAGGCAAGAAAGTATTCAATTTGTTCATGTGATAGTTCATAATAAACTGAAAAAATGATTCGAAGAGTGATTACATGATCAGATCCTGACTTAACTCCCCATCTATAACAAAATCTATTTGACTTAATCGAGTGATCGGGTTAATTACCATGAGAATATGGTTTTGTATGGATGATCCTTCTATCATCCTAGCATGAAATAACTACTCAGATATCTCATATGTAGCAGTCCTGCTCTACTCTCCATATAGCTCCTTTAAATTGAGCAATATGGACTGAGTATTCATGCCATCATGTTATCTCTGTAATTCATTACTCATGGAGGCCAGTATGATACATTTGACAGTTAATGAATCAATTTGCCACATCTTATATGTGGCTTTATCTTTCTATATGGTATCTTTTCCTAATGGCTCAGGATCAGGGGCATCAAGAATATAGAAGAATTTTTTTTAACTGAGTACTATTTTTAGATTTCTCAACCAGTCCATATATTTAGGACAAGTCAATTTATTTGAATCTAATATACTATGCAGTGAAAGTAAAGAAGCCATTTAATCTATATAATAAAGAATAATGCATAAGCAAACAACTCATGATGATATATATAATTAAATTAGGATTTTAATTTAATTATATCTCCCACTATTTTATCAAACATCATATCCTTCTAATTTGATGATCGAGAAATCCTAATTGGTTTTCTTAGTAGGATTGAGATCCTAATTCCTTATAAAAAGTCTTATGGTTGCACAACAAACCTTTTACAAGTTCATATTGCCATCCACAACATCTCAGGCATCACCTAGCTCTGATACCAAATTGTAGACCCATGATATCGCTCGAACGCTAATCATCCTTGACATCACAAGCACCGATACCATGTTGTGGAAGCTTCCGATCTTTAGCACGGATCCGAAGGAACCTGTGATGTTCTCTATGGGTAGCAAACCACCGACCCTCCACCTGGATCTGTGATGGAGCGCCTCCCTCCTTGGGCTTGAGGGAGATGCCTCCTTCTCTAGGGCTTCTTCAAGAATCCTAGGGTAGCAACTCTAGAGAGAAGAGAAGAAGAGAGAATTGAGAAAAAAAAGATCTGTATTGATTCCACTCTTAAAATCCTAATACAACCTATGTATTTATACATAGCCATTAGGCCCGACCAAAAACTTTTCTGGCTAATTCAATACATGAAAGCACCCACCGAGTCCATGTACATCCATGTCTCCCATGCTCTCATCCTTTGGATCTAGACCCGACCCATACATGAGTTAGCCACCTTAAGACCTCTCAAAGTAGGCCTTAAGATCCCTAGGATCAACCCAAATCCTAGCTCAAAATAGACCCTCACGTAACTCTACCCGTGCACTGAGCCAACTCAATCTCAGCACTAAGTCGGCTAAGTTCTATTGGGTCGACTTAGTCCAAAACTGAGCTAGCCCAGTCCTGTGCCATGTTAGCAGTCCCAAACACTCAGCTCTCTATTTTGCCTGTGCTCTGAAACTTAGCCGACCAAGTTTTGGACCAAGCTGGCTAATCTATAGAAAATCTTCTTTCTATAGTCTTGATTCTTCAGCTTTGGTTTCTTGCTCCACTTTATGTTCTAAATCTCCAAAGCACCAACCAAACCTCTAGAATCTTCGGAGCCATCACCGTGACTACTCCCATGGCCTCCCAAGGCTTGGGATCACCATAAATCCTCACAATCTCCACCTTGGTGCCCCAAGCCTTAGCAAATCCCTCGGTAATGCCCTCCTGCACGATCCTACTATCCCTGCACACTCGACAGCACCTATGCAAACATCACCTCCACCAATTTTCTTTAGCTATTGTGTACCTTTGAGGCCTTTGGGATAACCGCCTCCACCACTGAAGATCTGTGCTTGCTTTTTGGCACCATCCTAGAATTGTAGGATCCCTTCTGCTTAGCAGCTGCATCACTTATCCTGAACTTTCCTGGAGATCATGCAATATTCCTTTATCTGCACTCACCACATATCTTGATGCTCCACCTAACACTATTCCCTCAGAGCCATGCCTATCTCCCTGCATAATCCACTCTACCTGGATCTGTACAGTCTCAGCACTGGTGCTGGGATATAGGTCCTCCCTCTGCACCCTCCTACTTTGAACCCATATCACAGCTTCCTCCACTAGTGAAACCACCTCTGCCCAGTGCTCCATCTGAAATCAAAGTTTTTCTGATGCCGTAGAAGTCGACTCTGTCATCGAGTTCCTCGAGGCCAACTACTCAATGCTATACTGCTGAGCCTGCCGCTGCACCTCAAATACCATCGCTGCCCCTTCGAACCCTCTGCACTCTACGGCCCTCTTCGAAGCCATCTCGGATACCTCCACAATCCATAGGCACCTCCAAAATCGAAGAGCTCATCAAACTCTTCTGAATCCAGTGACTGAACCCTAAATAATTCCATCCTAGTTCTTCTCTTCTACCCCTACACCAGCCATCACTTTAGTTGCGTCCGGAGAACCATCTGAAGGAAATAGTGCAGGGTTTGCTATGCTATTTTCAAAATTTTTTTCAAAATAGTAAAGAAATAGTGAAAAAATAATTAATTTAATTAATTTTTTATCAATCATATTAGATTATTTAATCCTACACATTAGGATCTAAACATAACATGCATACATACATCAATAGAAATGAAAATAAAATTATGTAGTAAACTATTTACTACATCTACGTGTTCAGAACACAATACCTTTTCGTGGATAGTTGATCGCCATGATTTGATCATCATCAAGGAGTTCTATTGGTTATGACACAGCCACATAAGTATCTGGTCTCCATGGATCGTCCACACGAGGCTCCTAATCCTGATCGGCTCCCACGCGAGTGCTAGCTCGACACCAAAGTCTTTCAGAGGCTATTTTGATCGAACACCTTCAATCCTCATCTATGAGATTCAAAGTTGCTCTGAGTTACTAGTAGAAGAAGTAGAGAGGCAGAGGAGGTTCTCCAAAATTTTGGGGGATTTCTACACTCATAGCTCATGAAATGGATTCCCAAATCCTAGGTCAAATGTACCTTGAAACCCTGCGCTAGCCTTTCTCTAGTTTTTCTCCTCACGGGATTTTTTTCAAACTTTTCTCATGCACCAGGAGGCTCAAGGAAGTGCTCTCTCAATCTTAGATCAGTTCTTTCACATCCCAAAAATTTCTCCTATTTATTTTGCACCAAAGAGTGTAGACACCGAATGGAGAGATAGATCGGGTTGGTTGTTAGGCCAAATTCAAACTCATTTTGAATTCAACCTCCAAACCATCTGATCCCATCCATAAGGGATGTGAGAAAGGCTAGATGTGAACTTCTTTTTGCATGGAAAGGAATTATGAGAAACCTTTTCTCATGTAGCAAAAGTGTCGCACAAGAGAAGGGTGGCGCATGGATAAGGTAGAGGTTGTTTTTTATCCAAGTTTGAATCTCATTCAAATCAAAACAAATAACAACCAAACCCTATCCATTTGGAACGTGGGAGACTTGGTCAAAAGCTCGTTTGTGCATGGGAAATAAGTCATGAGAGAATTAGATTAAATTTTTAAGTGGGCGTGGGTTAAATGGTGCAGGAAAAGAAGACTAGTCAAACTAGTCTTTGAAATTCAAACTTGAACCAACTGAACCAACCAATTTAAAATAGGTTAGGCCCAATTAGACTAATTTAAACCCAACACATTTAGACTTAATTAGGCTTAATTAAATTCTAATAAAATAAAAAATTGATCAAGCCCAACCTTTGATCAATTTAGGATTCAAACCTCCTCGGCGATTAGGTCAACCAACAACCTAATTGGGTCAGATCCAACTGAATCCAATTCAATTGGACTTGGACCAAAAATAATTACTCAATCAAATTGAGTTAATTAGTGATCAAATCACTAATAAAATCTCTCACAAAATTAGAGTCCAAATTCAGTGGATTTTTGGACAACAGAGTCCCATCAAAATGAAACTCTTGTTCAAAGAGTCCCAAACTAGTGGGACTCTTGATCCAGGAGTCCGAAATAAGTAGAACTCATGATTGTGGAGTCCCAACTCTCAATCATAGAGTCTCAAATATGTAGGACTCAGAATCCTAGAGCTATGAAACTCTTGGTCGAAGAGTCCCAGTCCAGTGAGACTCTTGATCACAGACTACCAGACATTGAGACTCAATGTCCTACCCCAGTAGGACTCCCTGTCGAAGAGTCACAATCCAGTGGGACTCTTGACCACGGAGTCCAAGTCGAGTGAGACTCTTCACCTACCATCAGATCAGATAGGAACCTCTAGTGTGTGTGACTCCATAGGTCCGAACCTAAGTCGGTAGCATAGAAATCAATTTCTATACTAATCGAAGTAACCATCTAGCAATGGTATCCAACGTCCGAATAGGTCGAATAATCGCAATTGCAACATTCAGAACCTATATGAATATGGTTACCATATAATTCATCCCTATGACCTCTATGTAATAGATGACTCAGGGTTAGACTGTCAACCCTAGAAAATACATCCATGTCGTATCTTAAAGCAATTAGTCCCATGACTCCTCACTAAGATTACCCTAGCCAAGGTTTTGCTAAATTAAAACATAATTGAACATAGCTTCTGAAATTAGGAGTGGTCAATCCCATCTTGATACACACATCGACTCTATAAGTACTTGACTGTGCCTAGAAACCTTCTGTTACTGAATTAGAAATATAGGTAGTTCGGCACCAAAACACAGTGAGTTGCTTGAAAGTCACCATGGTGATCTCAGGTTGAAGGAACATTTATCCCCATATTCCATCGGAGCTAATCTCGACAGGAGAAAAGCCTCGGAGTTGGTCACGTTCAGTGCAGATGTACCCATACATCTCACTTGTATGCCATATCAGTATCTAAACACTCCTTGGTTATGAGGACAACCAACCTATATGGCACACAACGATCTATACTCGATAAATATTGTCATCCTAAGTAACAACGTATCATTTGATCGTGAACTATTTAAGGACTAAATGACAAATCCTCCTTTGCCGAATCTAGATAGTCCTAAGGACTTCATCATAATACAGAAGTTTATTAGAAGACAACAGAATTTATGATGAAAAATATCAAAATAAATTTTATTAATTTATAATTCATATATAATAACAAATGTATGGCCGAACCATCAACAAACTGATGATTGACTTTGGGATACATTTCCAACAATCTTCCACTTAGACTAAAGTCAATCGATGTAGTATCTAATACCTATCTTCAACTTAAAGTCATCAAACTCCTTCACCGTAATAGCTTTAGTGAATTGGTCAGTCAGGTTCTTCTTTCCATCGATCTTCTGAAGGTCGACATCACCTCAATCCACAATCTCTTGGACAAGATGGTAGTGATGCAGAATATGCTTCATCCACTGGTTTGCCTTTGGTACCTTTGCCTGAGTAATAGCTTCAGAGCTATCACAATAAAACAGAACTAGACCATCAAGGTAGGATGCTACTCTGAGCTCGGTAATGAATTTTCTTAGCCACACCACTTCTTTGGCAACATCTGATGCAGCGACATACTCCACCTCGCAAACTGAATCGACCATAGTATGTTGCTTGGAACTCTTCCAACAAAAGGCCCCACCATTAAGGATAAATATATATCCCGACACACTCTTGCTATCATCATGATCAAACTGAAAATTTGAGTCTATAAATCCCATAAGTTTTAAGTTCGATTTACCATATACAAGCCACTAATCCTTAGTATTTCTTAAATACTTTAGGATGGTTTCAACAACCTTCCAGTGATTCTCTTCTAGATTAGATTGGCATCTACTCACTACACCTAGTAAGTATGTCACATCTGATCGCATACATGTCATGACGTACATTATAGAACCCACTGCAGAAGCATATGGTATTCTATTCATATGCTCTCTGTCTAGAGGTGTTGTTGGACAATCTCTTTTTGAAAGAGAAATTCCATGGTCTATCGATAGATAGCCTTTTTTGGAATTCTCCATGCTGAACCATTTCATCATAGTATCAATGTACGTAGATTGGAACAATCTAAGCAATCTTTTAGATTTATCTCTATAGATCTTCATCCCTGGGATATAGGAAGCTTCTTCTGGATCTTTCATGGAGAACTGTGATGACAGCCAGATCTTTATTCTTTATAATGCAGGGATATCATTTTCGATTAAGAGAATATCATCCATATATAATACTAGGAATACTATTGCTGGACCATTAGCCCACTTGTATATGCAGGGCTCCTCTTCATTCTTAATGAAGCCATATATTTTGATTATTCTATTAAATCATATGTTCCAACATCGAGATGCCTGCTTTAGTCCATAAATGGACCTCTGAAGCTTACACATCTTAGACTCATCTATGGACGTGAAATCTTTAGGTTATATCATATACACCTCTTCATTCAGCTCCCCATTCAGGAAAGCTGTTTTCACATCCATCTGTCAGATTTCATAGTCCAGATGGACAGCTATGGCAAGCATAAACCGAATAGATTTAAGCATTGCCATAGGAGAGAACGTCTCATCAAAGTCAATACCATAATGTTGACGATACCCTTTAGCAACCAAACGGGCTTTATAGGTCACCACCTTTTCGTTTGTGCCTCTTTTCCTTTTGAAGACCCACTTACACCCTATGGGTTTCATCCCTTTGGGTGGGTCAACCAATGTCCATACATTATTGATCTTCATGGATTCCATCTCGAATTTCATGACCTTAAGCCATTTCTCAGAGTCGAATCTCTGCATTGCATCCATATAGGT
Organism: Cocos nucifera; assembly: GCA_006176705.1. Lineage (NCBI taxonomy): Eukaryota > Viridiplantae > Streptophyta > Magnoliopsida > Arecales > Arecaceae > Cocos > Cocos nucifera. The sequence goes on from QRFJ01001227.1 coordinate 45,423, forward strand.
GATTAGATCCTGATCGTTCTCATCGAGTTTGATAGGATCCCCATCCTGGATCAGAAAATCATAATATCTATCTGATTGACATGGTACTCTACCAGATCACCTTAAGGATGCATCTACAAAGGGTTCTAGATCTGATCTAATCAGATCCAGCTTAGGTTCAACAACTTATGTTCATTCTTCCACCTATTGTACTTCATCAAGTTCAACTTTAGAGGTATTAGTTTCTTTACCAAGGAACTCCTTTTCTAAAAAGACTGTCTTAAGGCTGACAAACAAATTTTGCTCATCAGCAAGATAGAAGTAGTATCCTTTGGTTTCTTTTGGATAATCTATAAAACTACACTTATCAGACCTAGCTCCAAGCTTGTCTATCATCAAACGTTTAACATAAGCTGGATACCCCCAAATCCTATGGTATGAAAGCATTGGCTTGTGCTCTATCCATATCTCATATGGTGTTTTATTAATAGATTTACTGAAAACCCTATTTAGAATGTCACAAGCTGACTCGAGCGCATAACCCCATAGGAAGATCGGAAAACCAGCAAACCCTATCATGAATCAAACCATGTCCAATAGGATCCGATTTCTCCTTTCAGACACACCAATATGTTATGGTGTTCCAGGAGGAATCCATTGGGGGAGAATCCCGTTCTCCCCAAGATATGTCAAAAACTTATTGGAAAGGTACTCACCCCCTTGGTCAAATCGAAGAGTTTTAATACTTTTTCCAGTTTACTTTTCTACCTCATTTCAAAATAGTTTGAATATTTCAAATGACTCCAACTTATGCTTCATTAAATAGACGTACCCATACCTCAATAGGTCGTCTATGAAGGTTATGAAGTAGAAATATTCACCTCTAGCACTTGAGATCATGGGTCTACATACATCCAAATATACTAGACTTAGGAGTTCAGTGGCTCGTTCACCTTTTGCAGTAAAAGATGACTTGGTCATCTTACCAAGAAGATAGGACTCACAAGTCGGAAGTGACTCACAAACACTAACCTCAAGAATTTCTTCTTGAGATAACCGGTTAATTCTATTTTTGCTAATATGACCTAGCCTACAGTACCAAAGGTAGACATCAGATACATCACTAATTCTAGGATATTTACCAAAGTATTGAACCACGTTAACAGGCATAGAAAGTAAATAAATTTTATTATTCAATTATCCAATCAAAATTGTAACACCATTCAAAATGACATTATAAAATTTTTTTTTATTGATATTTTAAAACCATTCATGGCCAAAAGGCCTATAGAAATGATATTCAATAAGAAAGTTGGACAGTAATGACATTCATTAAGAATAACTTTATTTAAATTGATTATAAGGTTCATGATTTCTAAAGCTAGAATTGAAACTTATCTTCCATCTTCAACGTTCAAGAACCTCTCACCTTGATCAAATCTCCTACTAACATACAAGCCCTGCATAGAATTACAAATATGATAAAGGCTTCTAATATCTAATGCCCAGACAGTAGAATCAAATAAGAAAAAATTACAAGATGTTATTATATAATTACCTTGCCCAACAACCACTTGCTTCTTCCTCGATTTGTTCGAATCTAGGGAGGCAATGTATAGAGGACAGTTCCTCTTATAGTGCTCCTGCTTCTTGTAGAAGAAGCACTTTGCCTGGCTATGGTCGAACTTGTGCTTCTTGGTCTGACCCTATGCAGACATCCCAGCATGTGGCTGCACCTTCTTATTTTTTTTCTTATTGTTCTTCTTTCCTTTCTTAAAGAATCGACGACCAGAAGAAGACCCTTCCACTACATTCACCGTCTCCTTATAGAGTTGGTGATTCTTCTCAAAGTTTTGCAGCAACCCCAACAGGCCGTGGTAGTTCACTGCAGGCTCTGTCATTCTAAAATGAGTTAGAAAAGGGGGGAAAGACTTCGGTAAGAAATTAAGGATCGCATCCATACCGAGCTACTCATACAGGAAAAATCCCAGCTTGCTAAGGTACTCAATAATCTCAATCATGCACAATACATGATCGATCACTGAGGCCCCATCCCTCATTCGAGCATTGAAAATAACACAACTTGTTTGGTGCCTTTCAACATCGTCCGACGTGCCAAAGAAGATGTTCAACATTTGAAGCATCTCCTATGGCTAGGCATTTTTAAACTTGCGGTTGAACTCGTCGTTCATTACCGCCAGCATTATACATCGAATGGTAGGATGGTCATTGAGCCACTTCTGATAAGTGTCTCGATCCTCTCCCCTAGCGTTCGGGGCTGACTCCTCAGGTGCTAAATTTATTACCACATAAAAAATCCGCTCATGCTCCAAGACGATTTTCATCTTCTGATACCAACTATCATAGTTGGGTCCCATTAATTTATCATAATCTAACAATGATCGGAGCGATAGGTTAGTGGCCATGTCTGCATAAAAAAGAAAAATCAAACCTAATTAGTATGTGAATTATTAATTCTAAAGTCTTGAATTTTAGTCTAAAGGTCCTTCCACTATTTTATATGAATTGGTAGCCTCTACCTCCAATTGAGGAATTACTTTAATTCCTTAGTGGGTACTAGAATCCACATAGACTACACATGAGCCCAACTTTGGTTGGTCAACCCATGTGCACCTATGGGTAGATTCAAAATCAATTATTTCTCTAAACAACTTCTAGTAATATTGATTTTGCCCCATGGACCTAATCAATAGGCTTTGGCCTCCAGTGAAAAGGTTCGATTAGGTCCAACCATTAACATGACCACATTTGGTCTTATCTAATCAATAAATGATCAGGTCCAACTTTGGTCGGCCAACCTAACCATCATTAGAAAGACTTAATCAAATTATAATTTTATGAATGATAATTTTATTAGTCAATAATCACCAGGCCTTTGGGCCTCCAATGATCATTATACTAATGAACCTGTTATCATTCAACTTAATGGGAGGCTATGATTTAGTTATCTATATAACTATTTCATTTTTAAGGATCTAATAATTTTAGAAGATTTAGTTAACTAATTTAAGAAAATTTAGTAAGCCAATTTTGATCCTCCCACTGACTTCATCAAGTTAGAAAAAAAAAAGGATCTAATCTAAGTTGGCATTAGGAGCACCAAAATCAATCAGACTGATTTACCTAATAGACATGGGTGAGCCCAAATCATCAAGTGATCTAATCAAAATCTAACTCATCAGGATGGCCAGGTAAGTGAGATCAGTAGAAGGGATATGCCATTAACTCGTCAAAAATTGAATCAGTGCGAGTAGCTCCCAATTAAAAACCACTGGTCAAAATGCCAAACTTACCTTAGACACCATCTGGTTCATTAGTTTTAATTTGACCAACCTAATAAATTTAGATTCGACGGCATAGTCTTGAATCAAGTCCATTTGGTTCTTGTTAAAGGCATGGACTTGACCAACTACAACTATTGTAATTGAGTCTATAGAGTCCTTGACCTAATCTAAATTAATATTTAATTAGATTTGATCAATTACTCTAAATTAGTCCATCTTTTAACTAACCTTAGGTCTAACCCAATTTATGGACCTAGTTCAGCTAACCCAATAATCCACAAGTTTATGATTAATGACTTAGAGTCTTAATTTACAATTCTAAACACTAAATCATTATACTTAATTTTTAATTAAGTTTATGGACTGAAGGTTAAGATTCGATATTTCAAAAATATTTTTTAATTTTGAAAGGTTTTTTATAACTTAGTATTGTTCACTAATTGAGTCGACTCATTACAAAATTAAATCGTCTCAATTCACAAACAATACTAGTTCTAGAGTTTAATCTGAAACTATGTACACTACATAATCATAAAATCATGAATCAAACTTTATCTAATTATGCATTCATGATCATAAATTAGATTAAAGTCTAATATAATTAGATTATAAAAATATTAGATCAAATCTAGTAATTTCATGATTAACGATATAGATCAGCAACATACCAGGACAACCTTTTCACTATAGAGGGTAAACCCTACAGCAGGACAATCTACAGTCCGTGCGATCTAAATTTTAGTTTTTTAGATTTAATTATTTTAATTATTAGATTAATATTTAGATCAAATCTAAATTATTAATCTAAATATGCAAGCATATCATGTTTAAGGAACCTCGCTCTGATACCATTTGAAGGAAATAGTGTAGAATTTGCTATGCTATTTTCAAAAAATTTTGAAAATAACAAAGAAGTAGTGAAAAAATAATTAATTTAATTAATTATCTACTAATCATATCAGATTATTTAACCTTACATATTAGAATCTAAACATAATATGCATGCATACATCAATAGATCTGAAAATAAAATTATGTAGTAAACTATTTACTACATCTACGTGTTTAGAACATAATATCTTTTTGTGGATAGTTGATCACCACAATCTGATCATCATCAAAGAGTTTCACTAGTTATGATATAGCCACACAAATATCTGACCTCCATGGATCGTCCACATGAGGCTCCTGGTCTTGATCAGCTCCCACGCGAGTGCTAGCTTGACACCAGAGTCTTTCAGGGTCTATTTTGATCTAATGCCTTTGATCCATATCTATGGGCTTCACGGATGCTCGAGGTTGCTGGTAGACATAGTAGAGAGGTAGAGGAGGTTCTCCACAAAATTTTGTAGGCTTTCGACACTCGTAGCTGACGAAATGGATTCCCAAATCCTAGGTCAAAACCTCAGGTCAAATGCACCTTGAAACCCTGTGCTAGCCTCTCTCTATTTTTTCTCCTCATGGGATTTTTTTCAAACTTTTTCTCATGCACCAGGAGGCTCATAGAAGTGCTCTCTCAATCTCAGATTAGTTCTTTCATGTCCCAAAAATTCCTCCTATTTATTTTGCACCAAAGAGTGTAGACACCGCTTGGAGAGATAGATCGGGTTGGTTGTGAGGCCAAATTCAAACTCATTTTGAATTCAACCTCCAAACCATCTGATCCCATCCACAAGGGTTGTGAGAAAGGCTGGGTGTGAACTTATTTTGGCATTGAAAGAAATCATGAGAAACCTTTTCTCATGTAGCAAAAGTATTGCACAAGAGAAGGGTGGTGCATGGATAAGGTAGAGGTTGTTTTTTATCCAAGTTTGAATCTCATTCAAATCAAAACAAATAACAACCAAACCCTATCCATTTGGAACAAGGGAGACCTGGTCAAAAGCTCTTTTGTGCATGGGAAATAAGTCATGAGAGAATTAGATTAAATTTTTAAGTGGGCGTGGGTTAAATGACGTAGGGAAAGAAGACTAGCCAAACTAGTCTTTAAAATTCAAACTTGAACCAATTGAACCAACCAATTCAAAATAGGTTATGCCCAATTAGACTAATTTAAACCCAACATGTTTAGACTTAATTAGGCTCAATTAAATCCTAATAAAATTTAGAATTGATCAAGCTCAATCTCTGATCAAATCAAGGTTCAAACCTTCTTGACGCTTAGGTCAACCAATGATCTAATCGGGTTAGACCCAACTAAATCCAATTCAATTGGACTTGGACCAAAAATAATTACACAAGCAAATTGAGTTAATTAGTGATCAAATCACTAATAAAACCTCTCATAAAATCAAAGTCCAAATTTAGTGGGTATTCCGATAATAGAGTTCCATCAAAATGAAACTCTTGATTGAAGAGTCCCAAACCAGTGGGACTCTTGATCTCGGAGTCCAAAACAAGTGGAACTCATGATTGTAGAGTCCCAACTCTCAATCATAGAGTCTCAGACATGTAGAACTCAGAGTTTCAAAGCTATGGGATTCTTGGTCGAAGAGTTCTAGTCCAGTGGGACTCTTGACCACAGACTCTCAGACATTGAGACTCAATGTCCTAACCCAGTAGGACTCCCAATCAAAGAATTCCAGTCCAGTGAGACTCTTGACCACAGAGTTCTAATCGAGTGAAACTCTTCACCTACCATCAGATCAGGTAGGAACCTCTAGTGTGTGCAACTCCACAGGTCCGAATCTAAGTCGGTAGCATAAAAACTAATTTCTATACTAATCGAAGTGACCATCTAGCAATGGTATCCGATGTTCGGATAGATCGAATAATCACAATCACAACATTCAGAATCTATGCGAATATAGTTATCATATAATTCATCCCTATGACCTCTGTGTAATAGATGACTCAAGATTAGACTATCAACCCTAGAAAATACATCCATATCGTGTCTCAAAGCAATTAGTCCCATGACTCCTCACTAAGACTACCCTGGCCAAGGTTTTGCTAAATTGAATCATAATTGAACACAGCTCCTGAAATCAGAAGTGATCAATCCCATCTTGATACACGCACTGACTCCATAAGTACTTGACTGTGCCCAGAAACCTTCCATTACTGAATTAGAAATTCAGATAGTCCGACACCAAAATATAGTGAGTTGCTTGAAAGTCACCATGGTGATCTTAGATTGGAGGAACATTTATACCCATATTCCATCGGAGCTAATGTTGATAGAAGAAAAGCTCTGAAGTTGGTCACATTCTGTGCAGATGTACTTATACATTTTACTTGCATGCCATATCAGTATCTCAACACTCCTTGGTTATAAGGACAACCAACCTATATGGCATACAACGACCTATACTTGATAAACGTTGTCATCCTAAGTAATAACGTATCATTTGATCGTGAACTATTTAAGAACTAAATGATAAATCCTCCTTTGCCGAATCTAGATAGTCCTAAGAACTTCATCACAACACAGGAGTTCATTAGAAGACAACATAATTTATGATAAAAAATATAAAAATAATTTTTATTAATTTATAATTCATATATAATTATAAATGTATGGTCTAACTATCAACAGACTGATGATTGACTTTAGAACACATTCCCAACACCATCCTCCACTTGAACTACGACTCTCCCTGGTGTCCCTATAGAAGAAACCTAATCCATGATACTCCCGACTGTCTGAGATCTCTTGGCATTCCTTGAGACCTTCTGGCTCTCCCTGAGACCTGCTTTCAATCTTTTTGAGAAGCCTCTGACACCATCTACTGAGATACACTCCTTGACTGCTGCACCACTGAGCCTCTCTCAGTCCTGTGCCTCTAGCAAAGCACTAGTGCAACACTCCAGCGCTCTCTAGCCTTGTCTCTCCATCGCTCTACAGCCTCCCAACCATAATCTACTGGACCTCCATAGATCATCCATCTCCATCATCCCCAAGGCTTCGCAAATCCATGCTTTGGTTGAACTGCTGAATACATCTCCGATTACTTCCCTGCCTTTCTAATACCGAAGAATGTATAGTCACTTCCTTAGCCTTCCTTTGACCATTATCCCTTGGGAAACTTCTCTTCAACAGCCCCACACTATCCATCTTCCTAGAGAATCCTAATGCTCTCTGCTGAGATACCTTCCTCGGCTACTATATCATCGAGCCTCTCTCAGCCCTACATCTTTAGGAAAACGCTACTGCAGCACTCCAGCGCTTCCTGCCTATCACATAACCATCATACACCCCAACTTTTCCACAATGATTGATCAGCAAATCATGCACCCAATCCTTCTACCCTAGGAAAATCCCTTTCTGTTAATCCTCTCAACCTCTACCTTCAACTCGCTGCTCTCGGTTGACCAAACCATAGCAACAACAAGATAGATTTGAGACATACCATGGAATCCTTATGCAGATTTTTGATTTCACCTTGTATGATTTCTCCTTCGCTTCCACGCACCATTAGGCTCTGAAACCTGGCTCCTTCCATACATCATCAGACTCTAAAATTGGCTCCTTTCATGCACCATCAGACACTGAAACCTGGCTTTGATACCATATTGCCATCCACAACATCCTAGGCATCACCTAGCTTTGATACCAAATTATAGACATATGATATCGCTCGAACACCAATCATCTTTAACATCACAAGCATCGGTACCATGTTGCAGAAGCTCCTAATCTTTAGCATGGATCTGAAGAAATCTGTGATGTTCTCTATGGGCAGCAAACGACTGACCCTCTATTTGGATCCATGATGAGGCGCCTCCCTCCATGGGCTTGAGGGAATCACCCCCTTCTCTAGGGCTTCTTCAAGAACCCTGGGGTGGTAACTCTAGAGAGAAGAGAAGAAGAGAGAATTAAGAAAGGAAAGATCTGTATTGATTCCACTCTTAAAATCCTAATACAACCTATGTATTTATACATAGCCATTAGGTCCGACCAAAAACTTTCCTGACTAACCTAATACATGAAAGCACTCACCAAGCCCATGTACACCCATGTCTCCCATGCCCTCATCCTCTGGATCTAGACCCGACCCATACATGAGTTAGCCATCTTAAGATCTCTCAAAGTGGGCCTTAAGACCCCTAGGATCAACCTAGATCCTAACCCAAAATAGACCCTCGCGTAACTCTGCTCGCGCACTGAGCCAGCTCAGTGCTGAGACTGAGCCGGCTAAGTTCCACTACGTTGACTCAATCCAAAACTGAGCTAGCCCAATCCTGTGTCATGCCAGCAATCCCAAATGCTCAGCTCTCTACTTTGCCTATGCTCTAAGACTTAGCCGATCCAATTTTGGACTGAGCCAGCCCAGTCCTGTGTCATGCCAGCAGTCTCGAATGCTCAGCTCTCTATTTTACCTATGCTCTAAGACTTAGCCGATCCAATTTTGGATTGAGCCGGCTAACCTGTAGAAAATTTTTTTTTTATAGTCTTGATTCTCCAGCTTTGGTTTCTTGCTTCACCTTATGTCCCAGGTCTCCAAAGCACCAACCTAGTTCCTAGAATCTTCGGAGCCATCACCGTGACTCCTCTTGTGACCTCCCAAGGCTTGGGAGCACCACAAATCCTCATAGTTTAAAGATAGGAAACTCTTTTCAATTGTATTTCATGCAATTCTTAATATAATACTGGCTTCTAAAATATTAATAGCCTTGTATTTATAGAACAAACTATAATATCATAGTTAAGTAAGATCCTTCATTTTTATACAGTTAAAATGGAATATTACTATCCTTGTGGTTACACAACAAAGCAATATATCTAAAATGTCGTAAGCATCATAGTGCACTAGGATAATATTATGTTAGTCCCCATAATAGGTCTTATGGTTACACAATAAACCTAATATGGCTCGTGACATAATAATGAGCTAGCATGAAAGAAGGTCATTAATGTAGTGAATATAACTCTAAGCATCCCAATCAAGAATTAAATTAATCTAACCAGCAAGGTAAGTGGGAGAGAGATAGGGGTCCCTCTGTTACTTTTCTTAGACACCAATAAAATAGCTAGGTCAGACAACAGAATCAATTAATAAATCACGTTCTCTTTACCAATCATGAACCATTTTTTCTAGACATCAATTGATCAATTATGCATCAAGATCAGTTCTGCTTATTGGTTAATTATACTACAACTTAATATAATTTTATAGAGGGCTCAACTAGTCTCAATGCACATTCTTATTAAATGACATAAATTTAATATATCATATCAACTCATATGAAGCATTTGAATATAATAAATCAAAAGCATTCATATCAATAAATAAACATGCATGTCAAGATCCCATCATTCTAGGACAACCATCTACCAAATAGTGGACATGTAGCACTATGCTAGGGCATTCTTACAGAATGATGTAAATTAAAATGATCATATCATATTTACAAATTTTGCCATCAAATTATAAGCATGATTACATATGATAAAACCTAATAAGGGTTGCTCTAATACCATTGATGGATTGGGTGATCAAGGCGAAAGCATGGATTTCAAAGCAATTTATATGAAATCACAAAATTCAATCCTAACCCTAGGTCCATCTTATTAGAATTTAAATCATATAACATGGATTTATAATATAAATATAGGATATATGAACATACCTCAAACGCTAAACCCTAAATCGAGGCTGAATTCCGACAATGGTCTAGCAAGGATTCTACTAGGTGCCCACATATCTATCATCCAACATTGATCCACATGGGGACTTGATCAAACAACTTACACTTTAAAAATTAGATTTCTTTAATTTAATTCTAATTGTAAGAATTAAACCTTTTTGGGCAGAACATTCCCTTAGCCTTGCTTTCCTCCTTCTAGCCTTTCCTTTCCTTGCTTTCTTTTTCCTTTATCATCTTAATTTTTCTTCCTAAACCCTTATCTTAAAAGAAGACTTATTGTCCTTAATAGGACCTTGTCTGGATAAGGGAGGGAAGAAAGAAAATTGGACAAAAGAGAACTCTTGTAAGAAAGGAGGAATTTAGGATGCATTGGACTCTCGAAGTGCGCCCCTATTTATAATGTACGTAGGGGCGCCTCCACAAAAAATCATGCCCTCTCCCTGGGCTTATCTCATGCCCATTCAATCATCTCATGTCCATCGAAAAAATCACACCACGTGGAAGCAAGGGAAATTAAATCCAAGAGTTGCTTCGCGTAGAAAGACTCTTCGAAAAATAATTCTCCATTATTTTTGAAAAATCACATAGTTTTATTTCAGCTTGGCACCACCTTTGTAGGGTTATGATCTAATCACAAGACCATCCAAAGGTCCTCATTGAGTGCGCCAACTTCAGATGGGGCATGGAGATAAGGTTTGGCATGTGAAAGGAAGAAAAGCCAAAGCTCCAAGAGCCTTTGACTTGGTCCAAGGGGCACCTACAAGCGGGTACGGCTAGGACTCTTCTCTTATCCCAATACCAAAAGGTGCTTAAGTGATAGGAGTCTTCTGTGCCCCTCTTCAGATCTGAAGTTCATGTAAAATATTTACATAGAAATAAATTGGATAAGCTGGATTAAATGGGGCGCCAACCAATCCCATGCACTAAGGACTCCTTGCGCACAATGCTATCCCCATGGACCAAAGAGAGAGACTCTCTGGTACATGAAATTTAGATATATGGTGCAAAATTCCATGGCTTAACTAGCCATGGGTCAACCCAATTAATGACCAAATTTGATTTGACCAAAATTGAATCTAATTAGCCCAAATTGGAACTCGATTTGAATCCAATTCGAATATAGGTGCTAGAGTTTGCAATATATGCTATCATTTTAATTTTGTAAACATGATTTAATCTAATTAAACCCTTGATCAATTCCCTTTGTGTGTGATTCATTGGATTTCATATTTATGCAGTAGTGGGTCCGGGTGTGATTTGATCTAATTTGGTTGGAACTCAATCAAACTGATTTAGGTCAAATTGAGCTAACCCAATTCGATAAATTAGAACACTTTCTAATTGATGATCAAATTAAACTCTTTAATTTGATCGAATCTACAAGACATGATTGATGTCTAGCAATGTATCATGTCTTTCCAAAAGATATAAAATTTTGATGGAAATATCAAAAATACCGTTCAATGAAAAGTTATCATGCAACTTAATCCTACGATCACCCTGCATCCCAAATATAACTATGGATATGGAAAAATATCAAATCTAATTTCATATTCATATTTCTCTCAATCATATGATAATGATTCAATTAATGAATCATTAAAAATTTTTAATTTTCATCATGCTTTGATCAAAGTCTTCCTGAATCATCATTCAATTGAAGCAAGTAGGATGCAATATCCTCTTACTAGGAGTAATCGATTCCATATTGACCTACTCACAACCTCCATGTGCAATTCATCATATCTAGAACACCCTATACATGACTGAGTCATAAATAAGTATGAACCAAAATATGATTCATGCATACAAGGTTCTATGGTAGTCTTAGGTCAAAAGATTACATGCACAACTCCCACTATGAGAATGATCTATTGACATGTAGATAAGACTCCATTAGAAGTTCTGATGTTGGATCAATTTAGTGAATTCATTCTTTAATGAGCACCCACATCCTTGTATTAGTGTTATACACAAGTGATTGTGAGATCAATCACCCTCTCTATTGAGCATACATAGGATGCACCAGTCTTTCCAGAAATATTGATCTCCAACATAATATTCCATCGACTAGGAATATTTTAGATTAGAATTTTAAGATTTTAGATCTCATAGGTATGATCTCATCATAATCTTAAAATAATAGCCTTAATTTATGAAGTTCATCATAATCTTAAATAAATAATAAGACATAACATATAATAAAATAAATGCCTTTATTGATTTAAAATATCATTACATGAGTCTGGAAGATAAAAGAATGATCCATCAAAATACATATTTCAATTGGCTTGAGGGCATATTCCTTTCAGGTCTAACAAGTGTAATTTTATAAGATACCCAAAAGAGACTAAAGAGTATTATTTCTACCTTGCTGATGAGCAAAAGATGTTTGTCAACTTTAAGGCAATCTTTTTAGAAAAGAAATTCCTTATAGAAGGAACTAATACCTCTAAGGTCAAACTTAAGAAAGTTCAGTAGGTAGAAAAATCGACACAAGTAGTTGAACCTAAATTATATTTGATTAGATCAAACTTGGAGCCCGATGAACCTACACCCTTAAGATGATCTAGTAGAGTACCACGTCAGTCGGACAAATACTATAGTTTTTTTATCTGGGATGGTAATTCTATTGAACTCGATGAGAATGATGAAGATCTAATCACTTACATGTATGCAATGCAAAGACCCGACTCTGAGAAATGACTTGAAGCCATGAAATCTAAAATGGAGTCCATAAAGGTCAATGATGTATGGACATTGGTTGATCCATCCAAAGGGATAAAACCCATAAAATGTAAGTAGGTTTTCAAAAGAAAAAAGGGCATAGATGGAAAGGTGGAGACCTATAAAGCCTGCCTAGTTGTCAAGGGGTATCATCAATATTGATATAGACTATTATGAGATATTTTTTTCTGTAGTAATGCTCAAGTCCATTTGGATCATGCTTGCGATAGCTGTCCATTTGGACTATGAAATCTGACAGATGGATGTAAAGATAATTTTTTTTCGATGAAGAATTGGATGAAGAGGTGTATATGATACAACCTGTAGGGTTCACATCCACAGATAAGTCTAAGATGTGAAGGATTCAAAGGTTCATTTATAGATTGAAGCAGGCATCTCAGAGTTGGAACATACATTTTGATAGGATGATCAAAATATATGACTTCATTAAGAATAGAGAAGAGCCATGTATATACAAGTGGACAAATAATCCAGTGGTTGTATTCCTGGTATTATATATAGATGACATTCTCTTAATCAAAAATGATGTCCCTATATTACAAGAAATAAAGATCTGATTGTCGTTATAATTTCCCATGAAGGATCTAGGAGAAGCTTCCTATATTCTAGGGTTGAAGATCTATAGAGATAGATCAAAAGGTTACTCAGGTTATCCCAGTTCACGTATATAGATACTTGCTAAAGAGGTTCAGCATGGAGAATTTCAAGAAGGGCTATCTACTGATAGGCCATAAAATTTTTCTCTCGAAGAGGGATTATCTGACAATACCTCAAGAGAGAGTGTGTATGAGTAGAATTTTATATACTTTAGCAGTGGCTTCTATCATGTACGCCATGACATGTATGAGACTAAATGTGACATACCTACTAGGAGTAGTGAGTAGATACCAATCTGATCTAGAGAAGAACCACTGGAAGGTTATTAAAATCATCCTAAAGTATTTAAGAAATACTAAGGACTAGTGGCTTATTTATGGTGATTCAAACTTGAGACTTATGGGGTTTACAAACTCTAGTTTCGAGTTTAATCATGATGACAGCAAAAGTGTGTCGAGGTATATATTTATTCTTAATGGTGGAGCTGTTAAAAAGTTTCAAGCAACATACTATGGTTGACTTATTTTGTGAGGCAGAATATGTCATTGCATCAGATGCGACCAAAAAAGCAGTGTGGCTGAGGAAGTTTATCACCAAGCTCGGAGTAGCACCCTCCCTTGATGGGCTACTTCTGCTCTTCTATGATAGCTTTGGAGCTATTAATCAGGAAAAGAAACTGAAGGCAAACCAGTGGACGAAGCATATTCTGCACCGCTACCATCTTATCTGGGAGATCATGGATCAAGATGATGTTGACCTTTAGAAGATCGACGGGAAGGAGAACCTGGCCGACCCATTCACTAAAGCCATTTAGGTGAAAGAGTTCGATGATTTCAAGTTGAAGATGGGTATTAGATACTGCATCGATTGGCTTTAGTCCAAGAGGAAGATTGTTGGAAATAGTGTTCCAAAGTCAATCATCAACCTATTGATAGTTGAGTTATTTTTGTATTTATATATGAATTATAAAATGAATAAAAGTTATTTTGGCATTTTTCATCATAAATTTTTTTATTTTTTAATGAACTCTTATGTTGTGGTAAAGTCCTTAGGACTATTTTGAATCGACAAAGGAGGATTTGTTATTTAGTCCTTAAATCTATTAGCGATCAAATGATACATTGTTATCAAAGATGATAATATTTATCGAGTATAGATCATTGTGTACCATATAGGTTGGTTGTCCTCTTAACCAAGAAGTATGGAGATACTAGTATAGTATGCAGGTAAGATGTATGGATACATCTGCACTAAACGTGATCGACTCCAGAGCTTTTCTGCTATTAAGATTTGCTCCAATAGAATATGGATATAAGTGTCTTTTCAACCTAAGATCACCAAGGTGACTTTCAAGCAATTTACTATGCTTTGGTGTCGGACAACTTGAATTTCTGATTTAGTGATGGAAGGTTTCTGATTACGGTTAAGTACTTGAGGAGTCGGTGTATGAATCAAGATGGGATTAACCACTCTAGTTCAAGAGCTGTGTTCAATTGTATTTCAATTTAGCAAATCCTTGGTTAGAGTAGTCCTGGTGAAGAGTCATGGGATTGATTGCGTTGAGACATAACATGGATGTATTTTTTAAGGATTGATAATTTAACTCTGAGTCATCCTATACATAGAGGTCAAAAAGATGAATTATATGGTAACCATATTCACATAGATTCTGAGTGTTGTGATTATGACTATTCAACCTATCCAGATATTGGGTACCATTGCTAGATGGTCACTTTGATTAGTACAGGAATTGGTTCCTGTGCTACCAACTTAGGTTTGAACCCGTGGGGTCACATACATTTGAGGTTCTTACCTAATCTGATGGCTGATGAAGAGTCCCACTAGATTGGGACTCTATGGTCAAGAGTCTCACTAGATTGGGACTCTTCGATCGAGAGTTCTACTGGGCTAGGACTTTGAGTCTTGCTTGTCTGGGACTCTATAATCAGGAGTTTCACTGGACTGAGACTCTATGGTCAAGGGTTCCACTGGACTGGAACTCTTCAACCAAGAGTCCTACTGCACTAAAACTCTGAGTCCTGCTTGTTTAGAACTCTATGATCAAGAGTCTTATAGGTCTAGGACTTTATGATCATGAGTTCCACGTGTTTGGAATATTAGAGTCAAGAGTCCCACTGGTTTGGGACTCTTCGATCAAGAGTTTCATTTTGATGAAACTCTATCGCCCAAACATCCATTGGATTTGAAATCTATATTTATGAGAGGTTTAATTAATAATTTAATTACTAATTAACTCAATTTGATTGATTAATAATTTTTGGATCAAGTCTAATTGAATAGGATTCAGTTGGATTTGACCTGACTAGGTTATGAGATGACCTGATCGTCGAGGAGGTTTGATCTCTGATTTGATCAAGGGTTGGGCTTGATCAATTCCTAATTTGATTAAAATTTAATTAAGCCTAAATGACTTAGATTTAATTTGCTCTAATTGGGCCTTGCCAATTTGGATTGGGTTGGTACAATTGGATAAGTTGAATTAAGACTAGTTTGACTAGTCATCCCATGCGCCATCTCACCATTCCTTGTGCCACTTTTATTCCATGAGAAAGATGTTTCTCATGATGATTTCTAATGCAAGAGAGGGTGCACGCCCTACTTTTTCTCACCCCTTGTGGATAAAATCAATCTCGTTGCTATTCAAATTCAAATGAGATTTGAATTTGAATAAGCAACCACTTGATCTTATCTTCCCACATGCACTCCATGCAGAATAGCGCATATTAAAATGCATTTCTTCCTGGGACGTGTGACATCTAAGGTAGAGACTTTCCTCTCCATGTGTGAGCCTCTCCCCTACATGAGAAAAATCAAAAAAAATCTAAGAGAAGAAAAAAATAGAGAGAAAATTAGGCATAGGGTTTGGGTGAAAGTGCTGCCCTAGAATTCTGATCTAGGGTTTGGCATATGATTTCATGAGTTTTGAGCATCAGAACTTCGCAAAATTTTTTGGAGTGCATCCTCTTCCTCTCCTCTATCTCTGCTACTAATCCAGAACATCCAAAGAATTGGTGGAGGAAGATGGAAAGCATTCGATTAGAATCGGTCATCAAAAGCACCCATCATCGAGCTAGCACTCAGAAGGAGCCGATCGGGACCAAAGTCTCATGTGGACGATCCATAGAGGCTAGACATACTATGTGGTTGCATCACAATGAGAGGACCTCTCCAATGGTGATCAAATTATGGTGATCAACTACTCGCATAAGGTAACATGTTTTGAACAGAAGTAGTAGTAGTAAAATTATTTTACTACTGGTAGCTATTTTATTTTCAAATGTCATTGCATATATATCATATTATATCCTAGATTTGCATGGTCTATAGATCTAATCTATAGATCTTAGAAAATTAATTAGATTAATTTTAATTCCATTGCATTTTTTTCAAAAAAAGTTTTAAAATTAGAGCTAGAAATCCTGCATGCATCCCAGCATCCCATGTTCTCATGCCTTGGATCTAAACCCGATCCATACATGAGTTAGTCCCCTTAAGACCTCTCAAACTAGGCCTTAAGACCCCTAGGATCAACCTAGATCCTAGCCCCAAATAAATCTTTCACATGTCTCTGCTCGTATATTAAGTCAGCTCACTCTTAGCACTGAGCCGGCTAACCTGAGCTGGGTCGACTCAGTCTAGCACTGAGCCAACCCAATTGCTTCCCATGCCAGCAATCTCAAATGCACATCTTTCTATTTGGCATGACCTCTGAGATATAGCCAACCCAGTTTTAGACTGAGCCAGCTAACTTGCAGAAATTGCCTTCTCTGTAGTCTTCATCCTTTGGCTTTGTTTTCCTACTCCATCTTATATCTCAGATATCCAAAGCACAAACCAAGGCCCTCAATGTCCTCAACACCTGGATCTCAAGCCCATGGAGGGCTATACACTGCCTCCATCCTAAGACAACTCCTGTCCTAGCCCTAGGATCACACCTATCCTAGACTCTCGAAGTCAATACTCTGACACCTCCCATGGCCTCCCAAGGCTTGGAAGCACCACCAATCCTCACAATCTCCACCTTGGTACCCCAAGCCTTGGCAATGCCCGCCTACATGATCTTGTTGTCGCTACACACCCTCATAGCCCCTTATGCAAACATCACCTCTACCAATCTTCTTTAGCTACTGTGCATCCTTTGAGGCCTTTGGAATGATCACCTCCACCACTGAAGACCTTAGCTTGCTCCTTGGCACCATCCTGAAATTGTATGATCCCTTCTGTTTAGTAGCCACATCATTTTTTCTGAACTTTTTTGAAGAACCTGCAGCATTCCTATATCGGCACTTGCTGCATCACCTGACACAATCTTCTTAGAACTATGCCTATCCTTTTGCACATGTTGCTCCACCTAGTACTGTGCATCTCTGGTGCTGATGTTGGGATATAGGGCCTCCCACACCTCTCCACTTTGACCTCATGTCACATCTCCATCGATGAAGGCACCGTTTCTTAGTGCTCCACCTGAAACCAAAGTCCTCTTGATGTCATAGAAGCCGACTCTATCATCAAGTCATCTAAGGCCAACCACTCAATACTATACTGCTAAGCCTATTGCTATACCTCAAACAACGTCACTATTTCTTCGAACCCTCCATACTCCATGGATCCCTTCAAAGTTGTCTTGAATATCTCTGCAACGTGCGGACATCTCCAAAATCTAAGAGCTCATCCAACTCTTTAAAATCCAGCAACTGAATCCTAGAGAATTCCATCCTAGTACTTCACCTCTTCTGTCCCTGCACCAACCATCGCTTTAGTTATGTTCGGAGGAACTATAGCTCAAACCCTATCCTTAGCTCAGACCCATCTTTCTCATCCTAAGGCTCTTGAGAATCCCTAGCTCTCCCTAAGGCCTACTTTCGGTCTCCCTAAGATACCTCCTGACACTCTCTACTGAGATACCTTCCTTAGTTGCTACACCATCGAGTCTCTCTCAGCCCCATGTCTCTAAGAAAATGCTATTATAGCACTCCAGTGCTTCTTGCCTCATCTCGACACCATCTCATCATAAGTATTCGAGTCTTTTGTTGCTGCACATAACCCATCATCCACCTAAACCATGACTTTTCCTAGTGCTCCTACAGAAGAAATCTGATCTAGAATATTTCCAACTGCTTATGCCCTTGGCACTATCTGAGACCCCTTGGCACTCCCAGAGACCTACTTCCAGTCTCCTTGAGTTGCCCCTAACACTCTCTGCTGAGTACCTTCCTTAGCTACTGTACCACCGAGCCTCTTTCAGCTCCTGTGCCTCTAGGAAAGCACTACTATAGCACTCTAGTACTCCCTACCTCATCTTTGCACCAATCTATAGCCATCCAGTCCTAACCTATTGGACCTCCATGGATCATCCATCTTCATCACCCCCAAGACTTTACAAATTCTTGCTATGATCGAATCGCTGAATGTATCCCCGACCACTTTTCTGCCTTCCTGCCATTGAAGAATGTATAACCGCTTCTTCAGCCTTCCTTCGACCACTACCCCTTAAAAAATCTCTTCTCATCCATCAAAGCCCCACACTGCCCATCTTCCTAGAGAATCTTGTCACCTAACCATCATATATCCGAATATTTCCACCAAGATCGATCAGCAAATCTTGCACCCAAACCTTCCACCCCGAGAAAAATTTCTTTTCACAACCCGCTACTTCTGGTTAACCAAACCACAGCAATAACAAAGATAGATTTGAGATATATCGTGGAATACTTATGCAGATTTTTGATTTCATCCTGTATAACTTCTTCGCTTCCACACACCATAAGGCTCTGATACCAATTGTAGATCCTGGTATCACTCTAATACCAAATGTTGTGGCAGCACCTTAGCATCACCTAGCTCTGATGTCAATTATTGTAGAAACCCCTGATCTTTAGCACGGACCTAGAGAAACCTTTGACGTACTTTAAGGACAATAAACTACCGATCCACCAATAGAATCTATGATGGGTGCCTCCATATTTGGGCTTGAGGGAGGCACCCCCTCTCTCTAGGGCTTCTTTAAGAACATAGGGCAGCAACACTAGAGAGAAGAGAGATTGAGGAAGAAAAGATCTGTATTTCAATCTTTTTTATGAAATCCTAATACAACCTATGTATTTATACATAGCCATTAGATCCAACTAAAAACTTTTCTAGCTAACCTAATACATGAAAGCACTCACCAAGACTATGTACGCCCATGTCTTCCATGCTCTCATCCCCTAGATCTAAACCCGACTCATACATGAGTTAGTGATAATTATCATAAATTAATAAATAAAAGCATTAAAATATATATTAATTTAATATTTATTTAAAAGAATTGATACTTTTATGGATGTTTTGTAGGAAATAAGCTCACCAATGTGAAGAGCTCAATTTATGGGTTTCAACGAATCAAATTTGACTCAAATTAGAGCTAAATTAAAATTTAAATGGAAGCGACAAGTTTTAATGAAAAATTTAAAAAAGATTAATCAACTAAACTAGCCGACTCAATCGGCCAGTCTAGTATGAACCAGTCGTGGCCCGATCTGCTAGAGCCCAATGCATAAATGTCGTAGCCCAGCACCTTCGGCCCATAACAGACACTCCCCCCTTCTTCATGACATTAGGCAGACGCCAGCCAACCACGTGCTCCATGATGGACCGACGGCCAACTCAATAGACCTGGACCCTTAAAGGGTCTAGGAAAATTAAATGTGGCACATGATGGGGTCTGAGGCACTTTGCATGATCGTGCTTCTATGCGCATTTCACACATGACATCTGATGATGGAGACAAATTCCCATGGTCATCAGGACTTGCCAGGCATTCCTGTGCATGATTAATCTCCTAATCAATCCATCTGATGGCTCAGAGTATATGAGGCATTGATCAAGGCATTAAATGGCTAGTTTTGATTGATTTTTAAGCTGTTTGATCAAAAAAGAATGGCCAAAAAATCACAAGACAAAGGAATCCAATCCAAACTCAAATAAGAGTCCTTAAAAGACTACAGAAGCCCTATTTCTCCTTTATTTAAGGCCCTCTTCATGTTAGAAGCAAGAGAGAGAACCATTATAAGGGGAGATAGGCCCTCCAAGCTCTCTTTTCTCTCTCTTCTCTTCTTCTCACATTCTTGTTTCTTTCTTTTTCTTTCTTTCTTTTTCTTTTCTTTTTCTTTGTATTTATTTAGGAGATTTGAATAAGCTACAAGCATCAAAATCATGAACAGTTGAGATCTTGTGTCCAAGGGAGTAAGAAAAGTCTTCCAAGCATGAGAGTTTGTAATTTGAACCTTCTCTTTCTTTTTATTGGGTAATAAAATTTCATCATCTTTTACATGCCTTTCTTATTCATGCTCTAATGTTGAATTTTCTATAATTTATAGCTAAAGAGATAGATCATGATCGTGGAAAGATACGATTTGTATGATAGGAAACATGTAAGATTTCATGCATAGATTTCAAATTTTTTTTGAAATATAGAATAGCAGAAGACATAGATTAAACTATTTAATCTACAACATGCATGTAATCAAATTATAAAATTCTACATTAAGGATCTATAACATGTTATGATATAAATATAAATTTAAAATTAAATTAATCATAAGTGGTATTGATCATATCAATACCTAGATCTAGAATAATTCTAGATCTAATCCTAGATTGCATCTAGGTCACCAAGAGATCAGATCTCTTACCTTTGCACAGGTCGAAAACTCTATGGTTGAATCTATTATTGCCTTTAGAGTTGCACATACATCCAACCTCTACAGGTGATCCACACGAACCTGCATCATAGATCGAAGGTTCGTCGAACGAAGATCCGCTCGAAGTGCTAGTTTCTCGTAGATCCCTCCTGATGGTTAATCAAATACATGTTCTTCGAATCTCTTGGATAATCCAAGAGATGAAGAACATGAGAAGAAATGAGGAAGGAATCCAACCCTTAGATCTCCCATAGAATAGAAATAAAAGGACACATGGAATAAACCCTAGGAGAAGATAAATCTTCTCCTTCAGGACATCAACGATTGATGTCCTGAAAACATCTATGATGCTAGGTTTAGAGGAGACCTTCTCTAGATTTTTTTCTAATTTTTTAGATATCACACTCTTAGATTTTTCTCATAAAAATCTCATCAATAAAATTGAGAAGAAGGGCTCTCAAGGAAACCCTAAGAAAAGACCTTCTTCTCTTCTTCTTCTCGCATCAGGACATGATCAGATCATGTCCAAAAATGATCACCATGCCCCAACACTTTGGAGCATAGATTCCATGCCCTCTTCCTCTCTCTCTCTCAGATCTTTATCATATAAAAGTCATATAAAATAATGAAGAAAAAGATACTCAAAAGAAAATAAAGAGAAGATAATCTTCTCTTACCTTTGTGGCTTCATGACATCAACGATTGATGTCCAGATGAAGACCTTTTCTTTAAAGATCTTGGTGCCATCATTCCTCTTGCCCTTCCTCTCTCTCTCTCTCTCTCTTCAATTTTTATCATATAAAAATCATAAATAAAATAGGAAGAGAGAAACATAAAAGAAAATTATAAGAGAAGACAATCTTCTCTTACCTTGTCTCTTCAAGATATCAACCTTTGATATCTTAATTGAGGGCTCTTCTCCAAGAATCATGACACCACAAATCCTCCACACCTTCTCCTCCTTCTTATCTTATTTTTCATTATTTTTTTAGGATTTTTCATGTCCTAAAACCATCTCATGAGAGGCGTCCACCTTTTATTGCAAGACTAGGTCAAAACCTAGTCAAAGAAGGACTTCTATGGGGTGTCAAACTCTTGGACGCCACTCCCTTGATTTTTGGCATGTGAAATAGAAAACCAATGCCCAAAAGAAAGAGAGAGAGAGAGAGAGAGAGAGAGAGAGAGAGAGAGAAAGGGCCAAAATCAAAAGGAGGGCGTGGGTAGAGGAGGCGCACAAGGGAGAAACGAGTTTGGTCAAAAGGGGACTCTTGCAAGAAGGAAAGAAATCCCAACTTTTTCTTATTTTGACCAAGTCAAAACAAACTTTCAAATAATCTGATATGTGGGCGTGGAAGGCCTTCTTGGGCGTGGGAATACATAAAAAAAATCTAGAATTTAAAAGTGGGGTGTGAACTATTGTTGGCGCAAGGAAAGGGAGAGAGTCCCAGTCCAACTGGGACTCCTCCTATTTGACTATGTCAAAGCTTAGTTTAATTCATATTTAAACCAAATTAAATACAACCAATTAAAAGTGATCCTAGTCCAATTAGGAGCTCAATTAAATTAAATTAAATTAAATTAAATTAAATTTTGATTTAAATTCAAATTCAATTTGGAATTAGATGTGGTTAAATCCTAGTATAAGTAGGAATTGATTTTCCCTTGCTATTGGCTTATCCAATAAACTAATTGGACTTAATCTAATTAAATCCAAATTAATTCTAATTGAATCTAATTCAATTAGACTTAATCTCAGCATGATTGCTCAATCAAATTGAGCTAATTAGCAATCCAATTGCTAATCGATCCTTCTGTAATAATTGCATTTGGTCAAACATCAATCGCATTGAATGTTTGACCTCAGAATGATTCTCCATCGTTGATTAACCATCTGATCAGATTACAAGCTCTAATGTGTGTAACTTCATAGGTTCAAACCTAAGCCAATAGTATAGAAACTAATTTTTGTATCAATCAAAGTTACCATCTAGCAATGGTTTTCAACGTTCGGATAGGCCGAATGTATGCAAAGCAACATTCTTAGAACACTAGCCCATGGTTATTGTATAATTCATCCCTATGATCAATAATGCTCAAGACGACATCGAGTATGCTGTCAAACACTCATACAAGTCATCTCTATTATGTCTCAAAATTTTGCAAATCCTATGACACCTCACGAGGATTACCCAGGCCTAGATTTTGCTAAATTAAAATACAGTGAGACATTCTCTTCCTGAAGTTAATCAAAAGTGGTCAATCCCATCTTGACTTACACACCGACTATATAAGTACTTAAATGTACCTAAAAATCTTTCATCATCTATATTAAAAATATAGGCAGTCCAACACCAAAGTATAGTGAGTTGCTCGCAAGTCACAATGGCGATCTCAAGTCGGAGGGACACTTATATCCATTGGCCTTAGCTAGCTACTCTTGATAGTAGAGTGCTATATTGATCACGTTCAGTGCAAATGTACTCCTACATCTCATCTGAATGCCATACCAGTGTCTCCACACCATTTGGTTATGAGGACAACCAATGCATATGGCATACAGCGACCTATACTCGATAAGTTATCATCCTTATTAATAACTTATCATTTAGTCATGAATAATTTAAGAACCATCCGATAAATCCTTCTTTATCGATTGATTGTGGTTCTAAGAACTTCATCATAATTTAGGAGTTCATTTAAGAAAGATAAAACTTTTAAGATGCAACAGCCAAATTACTATTATTATTAGATAATTCATATACTAAATTCAATCATCTACTACTTAGATGATTGGCTTTAGGATATATTTTTCAACAACTCCCACTTGGACTAAAGCCAATCAGAACGATATCAAATATTCTATCTTCCACTTAAGTTCGTAGAACTCCTTAGTTCTGAGGCCTTAGCAAATGGGTCAGTCAAGTTCTTCTTTTACATCGATCTTCTAAAGATCGATGTCACCCAAATCAAATATCTAAGATGAAATCAGTGCAGAATATGCTAGTCTTTCGATTCTTTAGCCTAAGCTATGGCTCTAGTGCTACAATAGGACTGGACCTTGGGTGGAGGGTACCACTTCCAATCTACTAATGAACCTCAGTAACTACACAGCTTACATGGTAACATCATATGCCACGATGTACTCTACATCACTAACTAAATGGACTAAAGTATCCTGCTTGGAACCTTTCCAACAAATTGCTCCTACAATTAGAGTATGAGTCAACATTCTCTTATTGTCATCTTATTTTGACTAAAATTAAAACATCCATATATTTTAAGTCAGTGCTTTGATATTTGAGTCACTAGACCTTAGTATTTTCCAAATACTTAGGGATTATCTATACAATCCTCCAGTGGCTCTTACTTGGATCAGATTGGTATCTGCTCACTACCTCTAGTGAGTATACCATGTCTAATCTCGTACATGGATAAATAAGATGACGACTAAACTTTTATTTCTTGCAATGTTGGAATGTTATTTCGGATTAAGAGAATTTCATCCTCAAACATCATAAGTAATAACACTACAAAACATTTTGTCCAATAATAAGTGCAGGGTTTGTCTTTATTCATAACTAAGATATACATTTAGAATGTATGTTCGAACTCTGAGATGATACTCAGACAGACTTTATAGGTCCTTACCTTCCCATTTGCACTACTCTGATCCTATTAAAAATCCATGCGCATCCAATGAGTTTTATCCCTTCAGGTGATCAACTAGTATCCATACACTATTGATTTTCATAGACTTCAATTTGGATCATATGGCTCTAAGCCACTTCTCATAATCAGGCCACTACACTGTATCCTTATAGGTGATCGAATCTTTGTTGTTCTCATCGAGCTCAACATGATCGCCATCTCGAACCTAGACACTGAAGTATCTGTCTGGCTAATGCGATACTCTATCGGATTTCCTTAAAGGTGATACTTTAATGGGCTCCAAATTTGATTTGATCAAATTCAGTTCTATAGGTTTATCAAATAACGTCGGTTCTTTTCTACCAATCAAACTTTTACAAGTTCAACTTGATAGGCATCATTTCCTTTTTTAAGGAACTCCTTTTCAAAAGGAATGCTCTACTGCTAATGAACATCTTATGTTCTTTAACATAGTAGAATTAATAACCCTTAAACACTTATTGGACAAGGATTCAAGTTTATCTATGTGCAAATATATGACATAGGCTGATCGACTCCAAACCCGAAAGTGAGAGAGTCTAGGTCTACGCCCGATCCATATCGTATATGGAGTCAATGCAACAGATTAACTTGGTATAAATTTTTAGAGTAAAAAAATAGTCACAAGAGCACAACCCTGTAACAGATAGACAAGTATATCCTATTATGGATTGAACCATGTCTAATAAAGTTCAATTTCTCCTTTTAGATACACTGTGTTCTGAAAAGAAATCCACTAAGAGAGAATCCTATTCTCTCCTAGATATGTCACAAACTCATTGGATAAGTATTTACCTCCTCGATCTGATCGAAGAGTTTTAATACCTTATCCACTTTGTTTTTCTTTTTTATTATTGAATCATTTGAACATTTCAAATAATTCATCCTAGATGTACCCATGCCCAAATAGGTCGTCTGTAATGAAATATTAATGTCTTCCTTTGGCACTTAAGTTCAAGGTCCACATACATCACTATGTATGAGACTTAGAATGTTATTGGCTCCTTCATCTTTTCCAGTAAAAGATGACTTTGTCATCTTTCCAAGAAGACAAGATTCACAGGCTATCAATGATTCACAATCATTGATATTGAGGTTTTTCTCTCAAGCTAACCCGTTTATCCTATTCTTATCAATATGACTAAGCCTGTAATGCCGAACATAAATATCCATGACATAATCTAACTAGGGTGTGTACATTCCACTTACCTTAAGTCCTTGCAATGAATTGCATATACCTAGGTAGTAGAATTACATATAGAGAAGTTTTAAGGTGTTATCATATAACATCTTTAATGAGCAACTTTTGCTCCTTTCTCTTGTTCAACCTATTATGGTCAAGGGAGGCAAGACAAATCTTCTTCCTATGATCCTATTTCAGACATTAGAAGTATTATGCCTAATTTGGGTTAATCTTGGACTAAATATTTTGATGGGGCTCAGAAACCCCAATATGAATTCATTCATACTGTTGAACCAATATTCAACTTTTGATACTGATTATCGAAGATGGATCCATAAGTCTTCATTGTCTAATAGTGATAGGAGCAATTAGGATTTAGCCTTAACAGAGAACAATGATCTATTGTATACGAATCATTTTAAACCTAAAGACTTGGACTTTAGTCTAAAGGTTCTCCCACTATTTTATTCGAACTGGTAGCCTCTATCTCTAATTCGAGGAATTACTTTAATTTTCTAGTAGGTACTAGAATCCACATAGACTGCACACGAGTCCAACTTTGGTTGGCCCACCCATGTACATCTAAGGATAGGTTCATAACCAATTGTTTCTTCAAATAATTTCTAGTAATTTTTATTTTGCCCTAGGCCTTGATCAGTTGGCTTTGGCCTTCTCAGAAAAGGGTCCAGTTAGGTCCAACCATTAACATGACCATACTTGGCGCATCCAACTAATGAATGATCAGGCCTAACTTTGGTTGACCAACCCAACCACCATTAGAGAGACACATCCAAGTCATCATATGATGGATGATAATTCCATTAGTCAACAAGCACCAGGCCTTTGGGCCTCCAATGATTATTGAGTTAATGGACCCATTATCAAACACCTTAATGGGAGGCTACGACTCTATTATCCCCATAACTTTATTATTTTAAGGACCTAATAATTTTAGAGGATTTAAATTATTAGTGATTTAAGGATAGAAAGGACATGGACCAATTTGCTCTCACTAACTTCACCAAGTCAAGTCCTGTCACTGACTTCGCAAGTTACTAATGAGGACTAGGATCAATTACGATCCATAGGCACCTAAATCAGTCTCACTGAATAAAATCAGTCTTACTAATTTCCTATGTGACATGGGGTAGCACGAATCAATAAGCAACCTAATCAAAAACTTGATTAACCACATTAGCCAAGTAAGTGAGATCGATGGAACGATCTACCAAGGCTTGCCTTAGACATCATGAAAAATGGTCAGGTAAGCAAGCTACCAATTAAAAGCCACCGATTTGGGATGCCAGACTTACCATAGACACCAATTGATTTGTCAGTTTTGATTTGGTCTGCCTAAAGACTCAAGCTCAACCACTGAGCCACGATCATCATCCATTTGTTAGATGTATGGACATTGATCAACTATAACTATTAAAATGATCTATAAAAATAATCTAATCCTAATTAACTATTAATTAGGTTTGATCAATTTCTTAACTATGTTCATATTTAATCTAACCCTAGGTCTAACCTAGTTAAGGACCTGATCAAAGCTAACCCATTTTTCTTTAACCCATGTATTATGAAATTATCTTAGGATCTTCAAATCACAAACCTAGATCCTAAACAATCACTTAATTCTCAATTAAGTTCATGTCTTATGGGTTTAGGTTTATGGAATCTCAGAACTAGTTTCTAATTTTATTATTTGAAATATTTTCAAATTGTATTGAATCATATTCAATATATAGTTTAAGATCTGATTTGTTTCATTATTTAGATCATGTCCTAGGGTTTCAAATCTAGGATTTTGCAATAAGTAAGTTCATGATTTAATTTTTACAAAATAAATATGTCATACATATACATTCTAGATTCAAATCAAAAATTACATATCAACATATACAATAAGAGGATTAGATCTAAACATAAAATACATCATGTGGATTAGATCATAAATTATTTAAAATTAGATTTAAAATCTAAAAATAAATCATAAATTACTTTAGATCTCATCTAACATATTTATGATTTAAGTTTCTCGGATCAGCACATACTAGGATAACCTTTCCACTGTAAGGGGTAAACCTTACAGTAGGACAACCTTATAGCAGTATGTGTAATTTTGATATTATTTAGATCTAATCTAAATAATCTAAAATAGATTTAATATTTATTAAATTTTAGATTTAAATCAAAAAATTAAATCATAAATTTTTTTAGATCAAATCTAAATAATTTTTGATTTTGATTTAGATTAGCACATACTAGGACAACCTTTTCATTGTAAGGGGTTAACCTTACAACAAGACAACCTTATAGCAGTATGTGCGATCTTTAATTAACTTTAATTTTTAGATTTAATCTAAAATATACATAAATATATTATAATCAAACTTAGATACTTTGATACCACTGATAGAAAACATGCAAGATTTCATTCATAGATTTCAAAATTTTTTCGAAATATAGAGCAGTGGAAGACATAGATTAAACTATCTAATCTACAACATGCATGTAATCAAATTACAAAACCCTACATCAAGGATCTATAACATGTTATGATGTAAATGTAAATCTAAAATTAAATTAATCATAAGTAGTATTGATCATATCAATACCTAGATCTAGAACAATTCTAGATCTAATCCTAAATTGCATCTAGGTCACCAAGAGATCAGATCTCGTACCTTTACACTGATTAAGAACTCCATAGTTGAATCTGTTGTTGTCTTTGGAGCTACACATGCATCTGATCTCTACAAGTGATCCACACAAACCTACAACACAGATCGAAAGTTTGTCGAACGAAGATCCGCTCGAAGTGCTAGCTTCTAGCGGATCCCTCCTGATGGTTAATCAAATACATGTTCTTTGGATCTCTTGGATAATCCAAAAGATGAAGAACATGAGAAGGAATGAGAAAGAAATTCAATCCTTAGATCTCTCATAAAACAAAAATAAAAGGATATATGGAATAAACCCTAGGAGAAGATAAATCTTCTCCTTCAGGACGTCAACGATTGATGTCCTGAAAATATCTATTATGCTAGGTTCAGAGGAGACCTTCTCCTCTAAATTTTTTTCTAATTTTTTAAATATCACACCCTTAGATTTTTCTCATAAAAATCTCATCACTAAAATTGAGAAGAAGGGCTCTCAAGAAAATCTTAAGAAAAGACCTTCTTCTCTTCTTCTTCTCGCATAAGGATATGATTAGATCATATCCAAAAATGATCACCATGCCACAACACCTTAGAGCACAGATTCCACACCCTCTTCCTCTCTCTCTCAGATCTTTATAATTTAAAATTAACATAAAATAATGAAGAAGAAGGTACTTAAAAGAAAACAAGGAGAAGATAATCTTCTCTTATCTTTGTGCCTTCATGACATCAACGATTGATGTCTAGATGAAGACCTTTTCTCTAAGGATCTTAGCACCATCTTTCCTCAAGACCTTCCTCTCTCTCTCTCTCTCAGATTTTTATCATATAAAAATCATAAATAAAATAGAAATAGAGAAACATAAAAGAAAAATATAAGAGAAGACAATCTTCTCTTGCCTTATCTCTTCAAGACATCAACTTTTGATGTTTTAATTGAGGGCTCTTCTACAAGAATCATGGAACCACAAATCCTCCATGCCTTTTCCTCCTTCTTCTCTAATTTTATATGATTTTTCTAGTATTTTTTACATCCTATAACCATCTCATAAAAGGCATCCACCTTTTATTGTAAGACTAGGTCAAAACTAGTCAAAGGAGGACTTCTATGGGGCGTCCAACTCTTGGATGCCCCTCCCTTGATTTTTGGCATGTGAAATAGAAAACCAACACCCAAAAGAAAGAGAGAAAGGGTGGAAATCAAAAGAAGGGCATGGGTAGAGGTGGCGCACAAGGGAGAAAGGAGTTTGGTCAAAAGGGGACTCTTGCAAGAAGGAAACAAATCCCAACTCTTTCTTGTTTTGACCAAGTCAAAACAAACTCCCAAATAATCTGATATGTGGGCATGGAAGGCCTTCTTGGGCATGGAAATACATAGAAAAAATCTAGAATTTAAAAGTGGGGCATGAGCTATTGTTGGTGCAAGGAAAGGGAGAGTCCCAGTCCAACTAGGACTCCTCTTATTTGACTAGGTCAAAGACCAGTTTAATTCATATTTAAACCAGATTAAATAAAACCAATTAAAAGTAATCCTAATTTAATTAGTATCCTAATTAAATTAAATTATATTTAATTCTAATTTAAATCCAAAGTCAATTTGAAATTAGATGCACTTAAATCACAATCCAACTAGGAATTGATTTTTCCTTGCTATTGGATTATCCAATAAACCAATTGAACTTAATCTAATTAAATCCAAAATAATTCTAATTAAATCTAATACAATTAGACTTAATCTCAACTTGATTGCTCAATCAAATTGAGCCAATTAGCAATCCAATTGCTAATCGATCCTCCTACAACACTTGCATTAGGTCAAACATCAATCACATTGAATGTTTGACCTTAGAACGATTCTCAATCATTGATTAACCATCTAATTAGGTTACAAGCTTTAGTGTGTGTGACCCCATAGGTTCAAACCTAAGTCGGTAGTATAGGAACCAATTTCTGTACTAATCGAAGTTATCATCTAGCAATGGTTTCCGACGTCTGGTATGCAAAGCAACATTCTGTTACCATATAATTCATCCCTATGACCAATAATGCTTAAGATGACTTTGAGTATGCTGTCAAACACTCATACAAGTCATCTCTATTGTATCTCAAAATTTTGCGAATCCTGTGACACCTTACGAGGATTACCTAGGCCTAGGTTTTGCTAAATTAAAATACAGCAAGACGTTCTCTTCCTGAAATTAATCAAAAGTAGTCAATTCCATCTTGACTCACACACCGACTCTACAAGTACTTAACTGTACCTAAAAATCTTCCATTATCTATATTAGAAATACAGACAGTCCAGCACCAAAGTATAGTGAGTTGCTCGTAAGTCATAATGGCGATCTCAAATCGGAGGGACACTTATATCCATTGGCCTTAGCTAGCTACTCTTGACAGTAGAGTGCTATATTGATCACATTCAGTGCAAATGTACTCCTACATCTCATCTAAATGCCATACCAGTATCTCCACACCACTTGGTTATGAGGATAACTAATGTATATGGCATACAGTGATCTACACTCGATAAGTTATCATCCTTATTAATAACTTATCATTTAGTCATGAACAATTTAAGAACCATCCGATAAATCTTCCTTTATCGATTGATTGTGATTCTAAGAACTTCATCATAATTTAGGAGTTCATTTAAGAAAGATAAAACTATTATGATGAAATAGTCAAATTACTATTATTATTAGATAATTCATATACTAATTTCAATTATCTACTACTTAGATGATTAGCTTTAGGATATATTTTTCAATACTGTACTCAAATTAGAATATATTATAAGACTTATATTTTAATGTTTAATTTCTTATAATTTATATCTAAAGAGATAAATCGTGATCCCAGATAGATATGATCTGTGCTCAGATTAGAATGAATTATATGAATTAATCAAAATTATATTTATTATTTTTTGATTGCATGATCTAAATAGTCTATATCTTTAAGATGGATCATGTTCATGTTAGATATAGTCCATGTTTGGTAGAATAGAATTAAAGAAATATATATCTCATAAGATTGTATATTGAGAATAGAAAGATTGCATGAATCAATTACAAACTTAAATGATGAAAGATGGAATTGAAATCCTAAACAACTTTTCTTCTTATTTTTAATTAACTTCAAAATTTTAATTAATTAAATCTCTACTTTTTTTATTTGCTAAATTTAAATTAGTTCATTTTAAGTTACTGCTTTAAATTCCTACTTCATAAATTAAATTAAATTTTATTTTTTTAATTAAACATAACTTAGCCTTCAATCTCCGAGGAAATCAACACCCAATTCACCACTGTTCTAATTAATAGAAAGATCAATTTTAATTTTTATTTGATACTTTAATAATAAGCAATCAAATTTTTGACACCATTATCGAGGACTATAGCACAGTTGATTCAATAAAAAATAAAAAAAAAATAAAAATAAAAAATAAAATAAAATAAAATATTAAAAAAATTAAAAAGATTTAAAAAATAATTAATTTCTTATGTATTGCTTTATATGCTATATTGCTTTATTTATTTTACTGCTTTATTTTATTACTTATTTTAATTTATTATTTTATTTTATTTATTTTAATTTTTTACTGCTAGTTTATTTTATGACAATGATTTTTTGTAACCGCTACTATAGATTAGTCCTATTACAGCGGTTCTTTGTAACCACTGCCGTAGACTCTATTGCAGTTCTTTCGAAAATCACTGTAATAGTATGCACTGTCGTAGATTCTTTTTATAGTAGTATACTTTATTACATAGTTATTTTTTATTATTTTATTAATTTATTTATTTTATATTTATTGCTTTTCTACTTTTGCTTTTCATATTTGTTTTGCTAATTAATAATTTATTTTTATTATCCATCAATTTAATTTAAATTATCCATTATTTATGCTCTCTTTAAATTTTTGCTTTATGTTGCTTTTTATATATAGTTTATTTATTGTTGTCTAGCTAGACTACTTTAATTGCATAGTTAAAAAATTATCTTATATAATTAATTTATTGCTCTTTATAATTTAGAATAAATTATTATCTTAAAATTGATTTAATTTTTTTAGGATACCTAGCTACTTTTTAATCCTTGTGTAATTTATTTTTTAATTAGCTAGATTCTCTAAATTAGTTTAGATGGAATCTAATATAATTAATATAATTAATTTAATTAAAATCTATATTTTATTTTTCTAGCATTAAATAACCTAATATAACAAAAAAACAAACATACCTCATAATACTTAATTAATATAGAGAAACTAATTAAATCTTAAAAAACTCAATATGACTGGATACCTTGTTTTATTTGCATTGCATATTCATAATATATTTTAAGGGCATAACCTATTAAACAAGATAGATCATCCTTTCTTAGCCCATAAATCACCATCCTTCATATTGCATTGACCCAGATCTTAACTTAAAATCAATTAAATGTTGGCCCTTAAGGATAATCGAGCACATTAAGACAAGAAATCCTAAGAGTTGGATCGGATTAGGGTTAGTCAGTTTGACTGGTGTCTAGGCAAGTAGTTTAGAAACTGCATCCTGAAAAAGGTGGTTAATTAATTGATTTCGTTAGCTTACCTGTCTAAGATATTGATGTCTAAGAAAAACAACGGAAGGACTTCCACCGACCTTACACTTACCTAGCCAATTGAGTGGCTGATTCTTTACTTGGAGTGCTCGAAGATAATCTTGGCAGTTAGGAGCTATCCAGATCTAGGTTAACTCTAGGATAGAGAGTCTATGCTTGTATAACTTGTTTGCTAATACAATTCAAATCCTAATTAAAATACTCTCCTCTATCATCTCTAGATCTAGGATCCTTTAGGGCTCTCATCTTTAGAATTTCCTCTCCTCATCACTTTTCTTTAAAAATAAAATAAAATATAATAAATAATAATCTAAGATGGATTTTTATGCTGACTTGTCTCATAGATTAGATCATCTAGAAGTCAATAGAAATCCTTTATATCCATATTTTCTTCCACAACAAGTTTGTGCAATTTGTTCGAGCCCTATGCACTTTGCAAGTAGATGCCCAAACTGATTTTTTGAGTATATGTATGAGCATAATTATCAAGATCAAACCCAAATGACCTACAGATCATAAAATAATTCATACTATAATACCTAAAATTTAGGATGGAGGGCTCAACCAGATTTTTCATAATAATCATAACTAGTGATTACCCCGGTGCTATAAAGATCCACTTTCATGGATGCACAGTACGATATGCCCTACCCACAATATCAATCTTCTCTGAAAAATAATGAGTCAACTTCTAAAGAGAAGATTCAACAAGCATTAGAACTTACCAATCAACCATTGAAAAATCTTGAGGACCAAAGGCTTAACTCTCTAGAAAAAAGCCTAGAAATTTTGATAAAAACAACTTCTAATAAACTTTATAAATTCATGCAAAATATGGACTTACTTATAAATTCTAATTACCAAGCCATAAATTCAAATTTTCAAGCCATTGCCCATTTGGAAATATAATTGGGTCAGTTAATCATGTCTGTTAATGAAAGTGAGTTGCCTAGTCCTTTACGAGAATGACCCTAAGGGACCATACATGACTGAAAATTTTAATGTCCCAATAATTTTTTTGAATAATCAATTAAAACTCTTAAAAATAATATGGTCATAGAATAACCCTGCATAACTAAAAAGACCCTATTAGACCATATAACTGAGGCAGCAAAAATATATAAAAAAGAACTAGAATGGTGGAACGAACTAAATCCATCACCCTTCTTACCTACGGACCCTTTCCTAAGTGCCCTAGAATCACTCAATCCTTTTAACAGGAAGAGAGAACCAACTGATGAGATGATGAATTTAATAAAGACTTTCCAAGAGCCATAAGTGAATAATACACTAGAGGAAGCTTC
Organism: Cocos nucifera; assembly: GCA_006176705.1. Classification (NCBI taxonomy): domain Eukaryota; kingdom Viridiplantae; phylum Streptophyta; class Magnoliopsida; order Arecales; family Arecaceae; genus Cocos; species Cocos nucifera. Next base: position 79,797 of record QRFJ01001227.1, read on the forward strand.
ACCCATAGTTGTTCCCCAAAATTCATTAAATCCCTATTTTGTCCATAATGAGATGGATGATTTTGATGATGATGGATTTTGTTGGTGCAAAATCTGATTGATGCTGGAATCGATGCTGAAGTTGGAGAGGATGAGGTCGTCACTAGTGACCTACAAAATAAGTCTCGCTCGAAGTCGGGGGTGGTGGCTCCAACAAGATCCTCCGACGATCAAGTCAGCTCTTTCGGTCAATAGAAATGGAGTACTTAGAAAAAAAAGTGGTAGAGTATTGAGAAGAAGAAGAGAGCTCAGGAAAGAAAGCATATCTGTAGGATCTCTTAAATAGATGGAGCCTACAATAAACTGATAGTGACAGCCACAACCATCTGGTAGTGGGTCGTTCGGGGTCATATGAAGTTTGTTATGGAGGATAGTGTTTGTTGTAGTGATGTGCCAACCTATTGGGATCTGATAGCTAAGGTTCGGATAGGATAGCTGTAGGCAATGAAGAGTTCCTGATTATTGTTATTCTAAAGAAGCTCAGAGGTTATCAAGGTTGACTGTGCGTAGGCTGTTGCTTGCTGTATCAGGGGCATGCATCGAGGTCCTTTCGGACTACTAGAAGGGGTCTGGATGGAATTCCGCTGGGAGTATCTAAGAGAAGCTCGATCGAGCAGAGCTCTTCAAGAAACTAGAAGGAGATATCTGGTTGAAGGAGAAGTCTGAAAGAAGTTCGACTAACGGAGAGGTTCGGCTGGAGGAGAAGTTCGATCGTAGGAGAAGCCCGACTAGAGAAGATGTCTAGAAGGAGTTCGACTGGTGGAGAGGTCCAGCTGGAGGAGAAGTCCAAAAGAAGTTCGACCGTAGGAGAAGTCCGAAAGGAGTTCGATTGATGGAGAGGTCCGATTGGAGGAGATGTCCGGGAGGAGTTCGACTGACGGAGAAGTCTGGCTGGAGGAGAAGTTTGGAAGGAGTTTGACTAGCGGAGAGGTCCAACTGGAGGAGAAGTCTGGAAGGAGTTCGACCGACTCCCAATCTGGCTAGGCTAAACTGCCCAGTAGGCCACTCTCACTATTCAAGTTTATCCAAAGGAGATCCAATGATAGGAGGGTGGCTGAGATCACCCTGAAACCAGATATTTAGTCGAACTTCAGTGGGTGCAGGTTTATCCCCAACAATAGTCTCCCTATGCCCAAGTTCAAAATTCGAAGAAAGAAAGTACAGATGCAACCATCGAAGTTCTTTTTAGTCTCTCGCGCCTGCCAGAATAGGATGTCTTCACGTCTACTATGCTGGCACCGAAACTTCATAAACATGAAGTGATCCAAAAAGATGTCTTTTGAGCCTTCTATCAAAACTCTGCTCAAGGTATGGTGCAATTGAGGATCTGCCCATCGCCACTTCTCTGCCATGATGAGTGGGACATGCGGCGCACATAGATCAGCCAAATAAGATTTGCAATCATAACTATTTCGGGCTTCCCTTGGCTATTAAAGGTCTTCTTCCTCCTTCAAAATCCATTCTACCCGAGTCTTCTTTCTTCCTTTCCAAGTCCTCGCCTTCCTTCTGCCTGAGAGTTTCGATTCCTTCTCGCATCCTCTATGCTCCTAGGTGCCCTTCTGCTTGATTTTCATCATGCTCACTGATAGGAACGCGATGCTGTCGTTAAGACACCATGTTTATCAGTTTAATCCGACTTCTTAAAATAATTAAAAATGCGTAAATAGCGGTGAGTCGGGTCGAATCCATAGGGAAGGTAGTATTTTTAGATTTGAAATCTTTGATTTTTAAAAGAAAAAGAAAAAAAAGAAGAGTTTTGGGATCAAAAGTGAAGTCGGAAAATAAAAAGCGAAAATTAAAAGGTGCAGGAATTTAAACTTGGTACTAAGATCTACTAGTTAGATCTTAGCATCTACTTGCAAAGCAATAATTTAAATTGCAATAAAAATAAAAAGTAAGAAATTAAAATGCAAAAATAAAATTTTTATTAACTAAAATTTTAGAATTTAAATACATAAAAGAAAAGATAATAAAATAAAATAGCCTGATCTCTGATCTTGGATCGGCATTGGCAGAAAGATGGTGTAGAAGCTCGGCTCTTCTTCTCGGCACCCGTTGCTTCGAAGCAGCCTTTAACCCATAGCCTGGCTTCGCCCTATACCAAAGCTTCACCTTGATCGGAGATGTTGATTTTTGGTGGCCTGGGGTCCTTTTTATAGAGCTAGGAGGGCTGGATATTTTTTTCTAAAGGCAATATGGGACTAATAGCCTTTATAATCATCAAAATACAAAGAAATTTGGATAAAATTTGAATCAAAATAGCTCTGATATGACTCTGGTAAAGCTGATAAAATCCAGCCATTCAAAAGAAATCCAACGGTCCAAAAATCATCAAAATCGGATGCAGATCAACTCAGATCGGGTCGGATTAAATTCTGGCTGTTGGATCGCGCTTGATGGAGGAAATCTGACCGCAAATCACGCGCCTAAGAGTTTGATCGCCGTTGGGAGCTTTCTGGACCGTCGGATCGTCGCCTGGATCGAGCGCTGTCATCCGATGATGATCCGCGTGATGTCTGTATCTGAATAAAATTTGAAAGCAACCACAGCCGTCCGATCCTGACCGCAAACAACCACATCCGTCCGATCGCGCAATAACTGTTCCCATGGACCGCGTGGACCGACCGCACTACACACCGCAACCAATCAGTGCCACTGTTATCAGATGAAAAGACTAAATTACCCTTGTGAGCCGCGATAAATTTCTGTAGACCCTTTACGGGTCTAGGTCCACCACGTGGTAGGCTCTGATTCGTCGGATTTTGCTGAGCTGACGGTCCACGCCTGGATCGTAGACCGGCTGATGGCTTCAACGGCTGAGTCGGCTTTGATGGCTTGGCTTGGCTTGGTGGCTCGGCTTGGCTTGGTGGCTCGGCTTACGAAGCCGGCTGAGCCGTTTTCTTTTTTATTTAATTTTTATTTATTTTATATTTTTAAAAATTCATATCTTTTCCATTTTAGCTCCATTTTTTTTGAAATTTATTTCATTGTGATCAAAAAAATGAGTTCTTTCTATTGATAATAAAATTTTATTTTTTAATTTTTATTTATTTTTTATTATTTTTTAAATTAATTTTTTAATTAATAAAAATATGAATTTTTCAAAAATTATATATAAATTGATTGATAATTCTTAAAAATTAATATAAATTAATTGATAAATTAATACTTTTATTGGTAAATTTATGATGCTTATCATACCCCCCAACTTAAGCTTTGCTCGTCCTTGAGTAAAGAAAGAATTTAGTTTTAAATACCTTTTAACTTTAGAGTTTCGAATTTTATCTAAGCAATTTTCAAAATGACCATTGATATTCAGTAGAGCTTAAACGAGATATATCATTGGGGTATTAATACTTATCAATAGAAAAATTAAGTAAAGAACATTAAATTTTTCAGAATTTTTTCTAAATTATCCTACCTTTATCTCTGATTTGTCTAATTTCATATAGGCAGGTGTATTACTACTTCCATCCTTCATTTATTAATTTTTATTTTTACATTGCCCACTTTTTGACGCGAATATCATTGCTTACTTAGGCAACGGGACCTGGTTACTTGGTGGGAAACCAATGTTTCTTTTTTTTTTTTTTTTTTGCCTTTTTTTTTAACGTTTTACCACTATTGAGTATCTTAACTCCTTAAGCTTTCTATTTGATCCATGTAGCGAGTCTTGGGCCAATGACTCCCAAACCAATTGGCTTTAGGGCACTAGGTATAGAATACCCCTCGGGCTTACTAGCTCGAATCAAATAGGCTACGAGTTAAGACTAGCTTTACAATGAGCTTCTTTGCCCTTCCCACCTTTTGACGCGAAACTCAATGCTTGCTTAGGCAAAGAGGCCCGGTTACTCAGTGAGAAGTACTTAGAAACTATTTTATTAAAATAAATTTTTATATGAAGAAACGTATAGTTACCCTACACAAGCCTATAAAAAGTAGACTTTTCTTTGATGCTAATAGAAATAATTAGAAATGCTCCAAGGAAAAAAATTTTATGTTCTAGACTTAACTCTTTATTGAATTTTCTTAATACTTGATTCCTCAATTATCTCATAGATTCTCTAATCTATGCATCAATTTTTTTTTTAAAATGCTTAGTTTAATTCGATTCTTAAGCATAATCAAGTATCTAAATACTAAATACTAACTTTTTTGAGGACTTAAAATTTTTAAAAAAATTATTTTTCTCTCCCTCCAACTTAATCGACATTGTCCTCAATGGAGAAGAAAAAATAAAGGATGTAATAAAGAACATGAAAGAATACACCTAACTCAGTATTTTTTTTTTTTTTGGTCTAGCACATGCCTTTGAAAATTTAAGCTCTCCCTCCAACTTATTCAAATTATCCTAAAAAAAATAAATTAAAAAAATAAATTAGATAAAAACTAAATATTGGGTTGCCTCCCAACAAGCGCTAAGTTTACCGTCTTCAGCCAGACACAATATAGCTCACTATCCTGTGTCGAATATTGGATTGATAAATTCTAATGGTTTTGGATTATCAATCTCAGAAAGTTGATTTTTAATCCCATTATTGATATATTTACTATTATTTTTTGGGATATAATTTATGATTTCATTCTCAGACCCATATTTATTAAGAATTTCTTCTATTTGTTTTTCTAAAATGCTCATGAATGGAGTTTTAGGAGTTAAGTTTGATTCAATGGGTGCTGGAATGGTGACTAAAGGCGGTTTTAATTCTGAAGGTAAATTAATGTGATCTTGCTTAAACAACTCCATTGACATTTCATTACATGCCTTTTGATTTTTATAAGAAGAACCAGCTTCTAGGATTGAAGGGAATAGGACATTAGGTTTATAAGTCTCGGGTAAATCATCTATTCGCTTTTTCCTTATTTCTATCTTATTTAAATTGGAACTAGCATCAGTACTAATTTCTGGCTTAGGTTCTTCTATGTGGTTAGTCTCAATACTAATCAGTTCCTCTAAATTTTCATTTTGGCTAGCATCAGTACTAGCCTCTCTCACCTGGTCTTGGTATGGGTCCATAAGAATCCTATAGCTTTTAAGTTCAGAAATTACTTTGGCATTCTCAAATTGAAGATTCTTAGATGAAACATTAGATTGATAATTTAATCCAGGTGGTTGGTGGTCATTAGGTGGGTTGTTTGAAATTGGTAGGTTCGGTAGTTGATCTAGTTCTCTCCTCATGTTAGACTCAACTAATTATCCTATTTGAGCTTCTAGTCTGGCAATAGATTGCTGTTGAGTTAGAATTAATTATTGAAGTTGGTTAAATCTATCATCAGCTAGATTGGTCTGTTGAGGAGGTGGATATGAGGGCTGATTATAATATCATGGCTGAATAAACTGACTAGGCTGACCATTATTATAGGCATAATTTTGATAATTTTGCTCAAGTGAAATTTGGGTCTGAGCCTGAGTCTGTTGGGATGTCCAAGAAAAATTAAAGTTACTCCAATCTGAATTATATGAATTTAAAAATGGGTCATTAATCAATTTGGAGTATCCTTGAGTAGCTTGAACTTGTTCTTGGATAAAATATGAAAATTGTGCAGCCATAGGACATTCACTCACATGATGGGTTGGGCTAGCACAGTTTGAATAAGTCTCCTGATAATTAGAAGATGATGTGAATTGTGTAGGAGATTGTTGACCTAGGATTAGGAGTTGATCTATTTTTTGAGCAAGAAGGTCAACTTTATCTAATTTTTGGACAATTAGATTCATATTAGCCATTTGATTATTATGTTTAATGTGAATCAACCATTCAATTATGTTCAACTAAATCAGAAAAAGCGATTTTCTACCATGCCTGTATTAGTGTAACCCTAATGTATAGTTTAAAAATTTTTAGAATATTTTTTTTATTATTTTTATTATTATTATTATTTAAAAATTAATTTTTTTAATTATTTTTATTTATTAATTTTAATTTAATTTAATTTAATTTAATTATTAATTTTTAGTTGGTTTAATTTTTATTTTATTTTATTTTTATTTTATTTTTAGAGGAGTAAGAAAAAGAAAGAAAGAAAGAAGAGTTCTAAAGAAGAGGTCCTAAGGAGTCCTAGAACTAAGAAGAGAAAGAAGAATTAAGTTTAATTAGGTTTGATGTTCGTTAGCAATCAAATTGGTCAATCAATCCTGACTAAGGGTTATCCTAGATCTAGACAGCTCCTAACTGTCAAGGTCACCTTCAAGCCCTCTAAGTGTAGGATTAGCCAATCAACTGGCCAGGTAAGTGTAAGGTTGGTGGGAGTCCCCCCATTGCTTATCTTAGACACCAATTATGCTTGGCCAGGTAAGCGAACGAAACCAATTAAAAACCACCTTCCTTCGGGCCCAGTCATCCCTGAACCACTTTCCTAGTCACCAGTCAAGTTGACTTATCCTAACCCAGTTCAACTCTTAGGATTCCTTATCCTATTGAGCTCGAATTCCTAGGGTTGATGTTTAATTGATTTTAATTTAAAGGTTTAGGTCAATGCAGGATGTTGGTTGGTTGTTCGTGGGCTAAGGAAGGGTGATCAAATCCCCACCTTATCTTATTTAATTGGGTATTGCCCTTAATTTGATTTAATATGATATGCAAAAAAAAATTCAATCAAAGGGTTCTATGCAATTTAAACTAGATGCATGTAACTAATTATATTTTGAAAGGCGTACCTTGCCTCTAGCAATCACCAAAAAAAAAAAAAAAAAAAAAAAAAATAAAGATAAAAATAAAACTAATATGATGCATGCTCTAAGCAGTTAGGATTTCTAATCTTATCATGAGGCTTTTAATTAGATTAAATGAATATTTTTTTTAAATTAATTTAAAAGTAAAATAAATAAATAAATAAATAAAAAGAAAAGAGGACTAGGGTTAGAATTGATCTCACCAAGCAAAACTTCTGGTTCTTTTTATTCTTTAATCTCTTTTTCTGCAAAATAATAAAAAAAATTAGCAAGTAATATTTATAAGAAAGTAGAAATTTTATTTATAATTTATTTATAAAAAAATCAAAGAGATCAAAAGTTTAATGTTCGTGCCTTCCCCAGCAACGGCGCCAAAAAACTTGATAGAAAGTGTTTGCCGAAATTATTTTTAATTTATTTAAAATAAATCAAAAAAAATCAAAATCAAAAACCTTCCTCGGCAACGGTGCCAAAAACTTGATAGGAACGCGATGCTGTCGTTAAGACACCGTGTTTATCAGTTTAATCCGACTTTTTAAAATAATTAAAAATATGTAAATAGCAGTGAGTCAAGTCGAATCCACAGGGAAGGTACTATTTTTAAATTTGAAATCTTTGATTTTTAAAAGAAAAAGAAAAAAAGAAGAGTTTTGGGATCAAAAGTGAAGTCGGAAAATAAAAAGCGAAAATTAAAAGGTGCAGGAATTTAAACTTGGTACTAAGATCTACTAGTTAGATCTTAGCATCTACTTGCAAAGCAATAATTTAAATTATAATAAAAATAAAAAGTAAGAAATTAAAATGCAAAAATAAAATTTTTATTAACTAAAATTTTAGAATTTAAATATATAAAAAAAAAGATAATAAAATAAAATAGCCTGATCTCTGATCTTGGATCGGCATTGGCAGAAAGATGGTGTAGAAGCTCGGCTCTTCTTCTCGACACCCATTGCTTCGAAGCAGCCTTTAATCCATAGCCTGGCTTTGCCCTATACCAAAGCTTCACCTTGATCGGAGATGTTGATTTCTGGTGGCCTGGGGTCCTTTTTATAGAGCTAGGAAGGCTGGATATTTTTTTCTAAAGGCAATATGGGACTAATAGCCTTTGTAATCATCAAAATACAAAGAAATTTGGATAAAATTTGAATCAAAATAGCTCTGATATGACTCTGGTAAATCTGATAAAATCCAGCCATTCAACAGAAATCCAACGATCCAAAAATCATCAAAATCGGATGCAGATCAACTCAAATCGGGTCGGATTAAATTCTGGCCATTGGATCGCGCTTGATGGAGGAAATCTGGCCGCAAATCATGCGCCTGAGAGTTTGATCGCCGTCAGGAGCTTTCTGGACCGTCGGATCGTCGCCTGGATCGAGCACTACCGTCCGATGGTGATCCGCGTGATGTCTGTATCTGAATAAAATTTGGAAGCAACCACAGCCGTCCGATCCTGACCGCAAACAACCGCATCCGTCCGATCGCGCAATAACTGTTCCCATGGACTGCGTGGACCGGCCGCACCGCACACCGCAACCAATCAGCGCTGCTATTGTCGGACGAAAAGACTAAATTACCCTTGTGAGCTGCGATAAATTTCTGTAGACCCTTTAAGGGTCTAGGTCCACCACGTGGCAGGCTCTGATTCGTCGGATTTTGCTAAGCTGGCGGTCCACGCCTGGATCGTAACCAGCTGATGGCTTCAATAGCTGAGTCGGCTTTGATGGCTTGGCTTGGCTTGGCTTGGTGGCTCGGCTTACGGAGCCAGCTGAGCCGTTTTCTTTTTTATTTAATTTTTATTTATTTTATATTTTTAAAAATTCATATCTTTTCCATTTTAGCTCCATTTTTCTTAAAATTTATTTCATTGTGATTAAAAAAATGAGCTCTTTCTATTGATAATAAAATTTTATTTTTTAATTTTTATTTATTTTTTATTATTTTTTTAATTAATTTTTTAATTAATAAAAATATGAATTTTTCAAAAATTATATATAAATTGATTGATAATTCTTAAAAATTAATATAAATTAATTGATAAATTAATACTTTTATTGATGAATTTATGATGCTTATCACTCACCATCTCCTCACCTTTCTCAGTCAACTTAGGTCAGCTTTCCAATCCTTCTCTTTGAGCATTCATACTTCTTAGATTTCTTGCTCTTTTAGTTTTCTCTAGAAAGTCTCTGTACTTCATTTTTCTTGATTTTTGGAAACTTTTTTGGGGTTTATTTTGATCTGTATGTCTTTCGAAACCTCCAAATCTATCAATTTTTGGAGCTCATCCGGGCCGACCTTCTTAGACCTTGCTCCTCTAGCCGAGATTAATCCTAGGAGTATGTCCTATTAATCCTTCATACCTGATATCATTTCTTCTATCCTTACTCTGAACGACCTCTTTCTGATCAGGATAAAGTATGGCATCCCACCAGAGCATGATCTTGAACTCCTCGGGTCATGCGACTGTGCTAGCTCACCTCCAATTGCCTGTACCTAGAAGCCTTGTGTGTCGGACTTTGATTTTCACTTTCTCCTTTCGTTGTCGTGCTTTTTCACTTTTTGAATATTTTTTTTGCTTCCATCATACCAAACTCCTTTCGATTTATAATTGGTTTCCTTTCTCTTTGTCATCTGGCTAAAGTCTGGCCAACTGTCTCATTCTTTCGAAACTTTTATACCTTCAAATGTTATCCTTCCGCAAAGAACTGGTGGTACTTCTTCCCCCAGTTCGATAAGAAGGGGTTACTGAAAGGTGCTCCTCCTTTCATTCATAACTGAAAAGAGAAGTACTTCTTCATCCGATGCTCGACCTTAATGCTTGACCTTCCTTCCTGGAGCTTCCTTAGAAAGTCAGTCTGTCGAGCTCCTAGTTTAGATGGAGCCAATCTTGAGTCTTCTAACAAGCTCAAGGCATACCGAGCTCCTCCCCTTCCTGACCTTCTAAAGAAGTAGATCTTATTCAATCTTGGCCTAAGTCCTTTTAATCCCACCGATATTAAATGCATTTATACGCACGTATATAAATATACATATGAATTCTCATGAAGTTTCATATATACCTTGGCTGACTATAGTTTTTCCTTTATTGCAAAGATGGATATTGATGCTGTGGAGAGGCTCACCAAGGGCCTTTATGCCCAAAAGAAGAGGAAGGGGGTGGCCTTAGGTGAAAGTTTGAAAAGGGCAAAGGTCGGTGGCCTTAGTTTCGAGGTTCTAGATGTCCCTGTGATCACTCCTAAAGTCGTTCCAGGTGCCAAGATCCTTTCAATCATTGAGGGCAGCATCAGAGGTGCAGGCTCTCAGCCTCCCACATCCTCGATCCTTCCCGTAGGTGGATCGATGTTGGAGCCCCCCACTAAGAAGGAAAGAGGGGATGGAGATGACAAGAAGAGGAAGAAGATAGCTGTCACAAAGGTGGTCCGTAAGGCTCGTCCGGGTGGGTTAAGCAACAACGATGGCGATGATCTGGGGGCAGACCCCTTCAACAACTCGAATATCATCTAGGATCTGACCAACAAGTTTGCCCTGCCTAGAGAGGTGGACCGCCTAGTCGACCTCGATCGAACGTAGTTCGTTTGAAAGTTTCTCAGGACTTTTCTCAAGGTAATCATCTTACCACATTTTTTTTCATTTTTTCTTCCTTCTTTTTTTTTTTTACTATGACTCATCCATAGCAGTCGGGCCACCACATACTGGCCCACCTCAAGAGGAAAAATCGCTAGAAGGTGGAAACACTGAAGGTCCAGGAAGACCTTCAACCCGAGATCGATCATCTTTAGGGGAAGGTCACTAAGGCTGAGTGCCTCATGGAGGAGAAGGTGGTGAAAAATGAGAATCTTTGGAGAGCACTTCAGAAGGAGGAGCTCATCGCGACCAGGCTCAAGGTCGCATTGGCCCTGGAGGAGGAGAAAAAAAAGGAGGCCGAGATCAAGGTCGCTGAGCTGGAAGTTAGAATATCGAAGTCTATTTTGGAGGTGGTAGCCCGAGTCGTGGAGGAGTTCAAGGCCTCCTCCGAAATGAAGGACTTAAATATTGCATTCAGTCAGAAGACGTTCATAAAGGACTTCGAGCTCTATGAAAGCAGGGTGGCCCAAAAATTTCTTGGGCTTGATCTCAGCTTCCTGAAAAAGAAGCCCGATGAAGAAGCGGGGCCGTCTGGTGCTGTAGCCAACCCCTCCCTCACCAAAGTGGTCTTCAAATCCTTTGAGCCTGCTATCGAGGTGCCCAAGCCCATGCAGGATCCTGAGGTTCTCTCTGAAGCACTGGTCGAACCCGTTCCCGAGCTCGTGGCTATCCCTGGAGTGTCGAGCTCCACTGCTGCTTTTTCTTCAGAGGTTGGGGGCCTTTAGTAGTTATATTTTTTTTGCTTTATCCTATACTTAAAAAAATTTTAATCAATAAAAGTAGAACTTCTTTCGATCAACAACTTAGAGTACTTTTCATGCGTTGGATGCAGTCCCCCATTGATGTCGAGCTGCTACCTTAGAAAATTCCTTTAAAATCATTAGTTAGAAATTTGAAGAAGGAAGTTTACCACTTGAGAAAGAAATTAAAAAAGACTAAAGATGAACTTCAAAAATCTAGAAAGAATGCATCGAGGGCGACAGTTGAGATTGCCCACCTTCGTAAGCTGCATATGAAAGATTTCGCGACCTTCGCCATCAAGAAGGGAAGCTTCGAGGGAGAGTTAGCGGAGCTCAAGAAAAGTGCCAGCGATAAGTCTTGGGCATTAACGATGAAGGTCAGCTTCCTCGAAGTCAAACTCCAGGCGGCGAAGGAGAAGATTCAGTTATTGGAGGGGAGTTCACCATGATCTTCTGATAAGATGCGATATGAGTAGGATTGGTCGAAGAAGTTCTCCGTACTTCAAAAGTAGTTGCATGATGCCGAGCTCACTTATGATACCTATTGACTAGGTTGGAGCGAGAGGATATCCAAGCTTAAGCAAAAGCTTCATGTTGCTAACAGTGAGGTGACTCGACTCCAAAAACAACTTAATGATAGTCATCAATCTGGCGTGAGTAGGAGATTAGAGCAGGTTGCCTTCTTGATAAGGACTCTGGGCAAGCTCTCGAAAGTAGTTGGGAGGGAGAAGGTCAAGGTTCAATGGTTGAAGATCCAACCGTCATGCGAGCAGCAAGCCGTTAAGGATTCTGAGGCTGAGTCTGAAGTCCTAAGGAAGTAGCGGTGAGAGCATGAAGGCAAATTCAGATACATTAACAGAATGTATATAGATGAATTATACATAAAGAGAGAGCTTGAGGAGGAGATCCTTAGATTAAAACAAGCCCTGGTGATGGCTGGGGTCGACAGCTCAAAATTTGAGGAGTCTAGTCCATCTTAGGACTTTGATCTTTTTTTCTTCTTCTTTCTTTTCATGTAATCGATCTTGCTGACCTTTATCTTGCTTGTAATGAACTTGATATTTGCAATAAAATGGTACCCTTTTTGCTATTGTCTTATATGGATTTGATGCTGGCTGATGGCTCCACTTTCTTCACCTCATTTTTCTTTGCTTTATCTTCTAATGAGATGCTTGTTGTGGATGCCGAGCTGGGGTCTTTTCAACGAACTTGGACGGGGCTCCTCCATTCATATTTGATGCAGTCGTAGGGGGGATACATATAAGGGTCACCAGTATGGCTTTTTCTTTTCTTCGTTCTAGATTAATGAGGCCTTGGCCTTCCTCATATTAGGATGAGGTTCTCTTCTATTTCTTGCACGATTGTAGGGGTATGTTATAGCCATTGGCAGAATCTCTTTTCTCATCTTGTCTTGGTTTAACGAGGCCTTCAGCTTCATTCACGTGAGGATGAAGTTTTTCTCTTCTTAATTTGGTCTGGAATAGGACCCTGAATTCCTATCCTATTCCTTTTGGCTTTTTTGGTGGAAGGACCTCTTCATTTATTAGGAACTTGGTTCTTCCATCTTTGTTCATAGATTAATGGTCGAATTCTTTCTTGTTTCACTATAGGGTTCTGCCTCTTCTTTTGTAGAGCGATTATAAGAGGCGCTTTTGATTTTTTGCTCACATTAAGAAGTTTCTCCTCCTATTCTAACATGACTATAGTGGGCGCTGGACCCCTGGAAGAGTCTCTTAGACATCTATCTTATTAATGAATTTGGGGCATCTATTCTCCCTAAACAACATGGCTGTAGGGGACATTAAGAAATCTTCTTCTCATCTCTCTTCTCAGCCTTCAGCTTTGCTCACGTTAGATGAGGTTCTCCTCCTATTCCTAATATGGCTGTAGGGATACATTAGGACCGCTGAAAGAGCCTCTTTCCTCATTCATCTTAGATTAACAAGACCTTCGGCTTTACTCACGTTAGGATGAGATTCTTCTTCTATTCCTAACGTAGCTGTAGGGGCACATTAGGACCGCTGGAAGGGCCTCTTTCCTCATTTTATCTTAGATTAATAGGCCTTTGGCTTTGCTCATGTTAGAATGAGGCTCTCCTCTTGTTCCTAACATGACTATAGGGGCACATTAGGGCCGCTGGAAGGGTCTCTCCCCTCATCTCATCTTAGATTAATGAGGTCTTCGACTTTTCTCACGTTAGGATGAGGTTCTCCTCCTATTCCTAATGTGGCTATTTTCATTGCACGATTAAGTCCAGAAAGTCATTTTCCACCATTATAGATTTGTAACAAGGATTGGAGTGTTAGAGTAGAGAAATTTTATTGCGATCAAGTCATCGATAATACATCCATAGGTTTTTTGAATTCCACGATCGGGATAGATCGGCTCCTCTGAGCTCCTTCAGGTAATATGTCTTGAGTCGGACAACTTTCTTAACCTCGTAGGATCTCTCCCAATTTGGGGCGAGCTTTTTCTAATTTTGAGGCTTTAAAATGGCTGCTCATCAAAGCACTAAGTCCCCCACTCTGAATACTTTATCTTTGACTCTAGAGTTGTAGTATCGGGCCACCCTTCATCTGCACATAGCCATCTAGACTTGGGCCTCCTCTCAGTTTTTCTCTAGCAGGTCGAGGTTAGCTCTGAGGTCTTATGAATTGCATTGCTCATTGAAGGCTATGACTCGTGTCGATGGAAGTTTGAGCTCAACTGGGATAACCGCCTCCATTTCGAAGGCTAAGATGAATGGTGTTTCTCTAGTTGGTAGTCTATGAATAGTTTGGTACGTCAAGAGCACATGATAGAGTTCGACCACCTAAGTCTTCCTTGCTCTTTCAAGCCTTGCCTTAATACCCTGCAATAAGGTCTTGTTGGTTACCTCTACTTCACCATTTGCTTGTGGATGGGCCATCGATGTGAAATTATAGGAGGTGTTCAAATCCTCATAGAACTCAGCAAACTTCATCCCAGCAAACTATCACCCATTATTTGTTACCAGGGTTCAGAGCAGCCTGAACCTACAAATAATCGACTTCTAGATAAAGTCATTTACTTTGGCATCAATAATTTTTGCTAGGGGTTCAGTCTCGATACATTTGGTGAAGTAGTCGATCTCCACTAAGAGAAACTTTCATTATCCGGATGCCATCGAGAAGGGGCAAAGTATATCCATCCCTCATTGTGCATATGGCCAAGGGACACTCAAGGATGTAAAAGCTCGGAGGCTGGTTGCCTTTGTATATTCATGTTCCTCTAGCAACGGTCACACCTTTTAACATATTCGACACAATCATGATGCATAGTTGGTCAATAATATCCTTGTCGAAGCAGCTTGTGAGATAGGGATCTAGCATCCAAATGGCTCCCATAGATTTCTTCATGCACTTCCCACCGTACAAAGTCAACTTCAAAAGGTCAAAGATATTTCAAAAGTGGCAAGAAGTATGATCTCTTGTACAACTTACCCTCATACAGAATATACCGGGAGGCTTGGTTTCTTAGCTTTCGAGCTTCTTTCGGATCATAAGGGAGTGTCTCATCTTTGTGATAAGCGACCAACGAGTCGATCCAATAGGGCTCATGATTGATCTGTATTGTAGACTGTGGCTCTTCCGTACTTGAACATTTCAACACTTCAAAGTACACTTCTTTGGAAAGTACATTGGGGACAAGTGTGGCTAGTTTGGATAGGAGGTCAACTCTGATATTCTTTGCCCTTGAAATTTGCTGAATGCCGAAGCTGTTAAAGGCTGAGGTCAGGCTCTTCACTTTCTCAAGATACCTTATCATACTTTCCTCTTGAGCTTCATAACTACCATTGACTTGCCCGACTACCAGTTGGGAATCGCTATACACCTAGAGAAGATCTGCTTCCAACTCCTTGGCTATCCTTAGTCCTGCTATCAGAGCTTCATATTTGGCTCTATTGTTCATTGTAGGAAACTCATAGCATAGTGCATACTCGGTGATGACCCCTTCGAGATTGATCAAGATTAGTCCAGCACCTATATTGAAAGCGTTGGAAGAGCCATCCACATACAAGGCCTAGAAACCTTTGGAAAGATCTGCTCTTTCTTCAGGGGAGCTCAACTGCAACCACGAAATGCTAGTCTCATTTCGCTCAAGTTCGGCATCATTTGGGTTTGTGCATTCAACTATAAAATCGATCAGTATCTGAGCTTTGATTGATGGCCAAGGTTGATAGTTGATGTCAAACTCTGTCAGCTCAATAGCCCACTTCGCTATTCTTCCAAAGGCATCTATTCAATGAAGAACTATCTTGATTGATTGATTAGTGAGGATTATTATGGTATGCCCCTGAAAGTAAGGCTGAAGTCTCCTGGCTGCAATTAGAAGAGTGTAAGTTAATTTTTCTAATTTAGTATATCCGATCTCTGCATCTCTCAAGACTCGGCTCATGTAGTAGATCGACCATTGCACTTTTGCCTCTTCCTTGACTAGCACCGCTGCTAGGGCTGCAGGAGAGACCGCCAGATATAAGAATAATTCTTCTCTAGGCTCGAGCTTTGTCAATAATGGGGGCAAACTAAGGTAGATCTTGAGTTCTTCAAATGTCTGTTGGTATTCTACAATCTAGTAGATGTTCTTTGGTTGTTTGAGGACCTGGAAGAAGGGCATACACCGCTCAACCGACTTTGAGATAGTGATTTAAGGATGCCATCTTCCTGGTCAGGCGCTGGATCTTCTTTATTGATTTTGGGGCGGTCATTTTCTGATTAATCTAGATCTTCTCTGGATTAGCTTCGATCCCCCGCCTCAAGACCATGAACCCCAAGAATCTCCCTGAGGTCACTCCGAAGGTGCATTTAGTCGGGTTCAACTTCATCTTGTATCTTCGAAAGACATTGAAGGTCTCTTCAAGGTCGGCAATGTGATTGAATGAGGTCCAGCTCTTGACAAGCATGTCATCCACGTAAACTTCCATGTTGCTGCTGATCTACTTCTTGAAGATCTTATTGATCAGGCATTGATAGATTGCGCCCACATTTTTAAGCCCAAAAGGCATGATCCTGTAACAATAAAGATCACGATCAGTAATAAAAGCAGTTTTCTCCTCGTCTTCTAGTGCCATCCGGATTTGAATGTAGTTGAAGAAGGTATCTATGAAGGTGAGGAGCTCATGACCCGATGTTGTATCCACTAGCTGATCAATTCTGGGCAGGGGTAGCTATCCTTTGGGCAGACCTTGTTCAACTTCTTAAAGTCGATACATATTCTACACTTGTCGTTGGCCTTCTTGACTAGGATCACATTGGAGACCCAACTTGAATAGTGGACTTCTTAGATAAACTCGACTTTAAGGAGCTTATCTACTTCCTTCGTTATTTCCTTCTATCTTTCTGATGCATGGCCCCAAATTTTCTCTTTCACTAGACTGCATTTAGGATCGATGGCCAATCGATGTTCCATGACTTCGACATCAATTCCTGGCATGCCTATTGGGACCCAGGCGAAGACATCAGCATTCTTCTACAAGAAGGCAATGAGCTGCTCTCAGACTTCATCTCCTAAGTTAGAGTTGATTTGCACCATATGCTCCATGCTTCCATCATTCAGAGGGATGGTTATAAGATCTTCCATGGGCTCACCCCACTCCTTAGTAAGATCGTTGCGGACATCCAGTCCATCAACTTGGCAAGGGTCGGGATGGCTTTTCTTTTGTAAGATGATGGAGTAACAGTGCCTTGCCAAGACTTGATCTTCCCGATTCCATAGCTTGTTGGAAACTTCTCTTTCAAGTACTAGATCGACACCACAGTCCAAAATGCATTTAGCCCTGATCGATTGAGAATTGCATTGTAGGCTGATGGGGCCTTCACTACCAGAAAGTCGATCTGTGCTTTGGCTCGCTTTGGATATTGCCCTACAACGATAATTAGTGTTATTATTCCTTCAACTGGTACAGCATCACCAGTGAAGCCCACCAATGGGAAGTTCATAGGTCCCAGATAGTTATTGAGTACAGACATCTTAGTAAAAGCATCATAAAATAAGATATCAGTAGAGCTTCCATTATCTACTAAAATGCGACGTACATTATTGTTAGCAATATTTAAAGAGATTACAATCGTGTTATTATGTGAAAATTGAACTCTTTATGCATCTTCATCAGTGAAAGCTATGGGTTCCTCAGTTCTCCTTCTTTTAGCTGACCCCTTAGACCCATCGGCCTCCTCCCATCGAAGTCCCCCAGAAATGATATTGATGATGCTGAGGGGTGACCGATCTCTTGGTTGCTCCTTCCTCCTCAATGGCTCTGGTTGCAGCAGCACCCTTGATCGATCTTCCCTTGCCTCTGGTCGGCATCTCAGAAATTAGCCCAACCATCCTCGCCTGATGAGCTCCTCGATCTCATCTTAGAGCTGAATGCATTTTTCAGTATCATGATCGTGGTCATGATGGTAGAGGTAGTACTTATTAGGATTGCACTTATCGGGGTGAGTGTGCATCCTCTCCAATCTTGGCAGCTGCTCCTTGATCTCCATCAGAACCTGGATTTTTGGAGCATTGACGGGGTGTAGTTGTGAAATCTTCTGAGGGGGGAGCCCCATCGTGTCCTTCTATCAGGGCTTCTTTGATGATAAGCTCGAGAGGGAGTTCGGGCTCACCTGCACTCAGAAGGAGTCCACGAGTATGGTCGAACTTCATTCAGCTTTTCTTCAACTACGGGCTTGCTAGATTCGCCTACCTGATGCTCTCTCGTGGCTTCCTTATCCTTCAGTTTGAAGGCCTCCTTAGCTCGGACATAACCTTCAGCCCAAGCTAGCAAATCAATAAAATCCCTGGGATACTTCTTCTCAAAGAAGAATAGCAAATCATTCTTCTGAACTCTACCCTTAAGCGCGATCATGGCAATCGACTGGTCCAAATTTCAGACCTTTAGTGTAGTGGCATTGAAGTGGTTGACGTAAGCTTGGATGGTCTCCCCTTTCTACTGCTTGATGTTGATGAGAGAATTCGAGAGTCATCTTGAACGTCAGCTACTAACAAAATGGGCCACAAACTGATGGCTTATTTAGTCGAAGGAGAAGATCATATCCGACTTTAGTGTCGAGTACCAATTTCTCGCTGCTTTCTTCAAAGTAAAAGAGAAAGCTCAGCATAGAATGGCATTCGATGCACCATGAAGCAGCATCATAGTTTGGAAGGCCTCCAGATGGTCAATCGGATTAATGGTCCCATCATAGCTCTTGAATTGAGGAAGCTTGAAGTTTGGCGGGATCGATTCTAGCTATTTCGAACGTGCACCTATTTGTTTGGCTTGACCTCTGAGACATAGCCGATCCAGTTTCAGACTAAGCCAGCTAACCTATAGAAATTGCCTTCTTTGTAGTCTTCATCCCTTGGCTTTGGTTTCTTTCTCATATCGTGTTCCAGATCTTTGAAGCACCAACTAAGCCCCTCAAAGTCCTCAACACCTAGACCTCAAGCCCATGGAGTGAAGGAACTAATCTAGGGTTTCAGGGTTAGATTTTAAAACTTTTTTAAATCTATATAGTGAAAACATGAATTAATCATATTAATTCATAACTAAATATGAAAAATTCTAGATCTAATATCTTATTACATGATTAAAATATGATATTAAATCAAAAATTAAAATATGAGAATAAATCATGTTGATCATATCGACATAAAAACTATTCTACGCTAAATCAAATCTAGATAGGAGAAAGATGATCATATCATCTATATCTTTGCAAATCGAGTTTTATAACTTATTGATCAGGACCTGAGATTGTTGTTCTAAGCTGCACATGCATCCAGCCTCTATAAGTTGTCCATATGAGCCTCGATCGCTAATTAGGAATCTGATGCTCGAAAATCAGCATAGTTTGCTAGAACTGCATTGATCCTTCTTCGACGGTTGATCTAGATCTTTCTTTCTTTGAAACTTGGACCCTCCAATTTTCAAAAGATGAGGAAGATGATTTTGGACCTGAGACATCTCTCCAAATCACAAAAAAAATGGAGGAATAGATGGAATAAAATTCTAAAAGAAGACCCTCTTTTTCTTCTCTTTTTCTCTCACTAAAGTACCTTAATTGGTGCCTTTACAATTTCCATGCCTAAACCTCTCTATGCCTAGCCTCTCTATGCCCAAAGACCTCTCTCTTAGATCTGTAATCTCTAAATGAAATAGGTTAAAAATCCTTTTATATTGAGAGATATGGAGGAGTTCTTGTCTAGGTCAAATACCTAGTCAAGAGACCTCCAAATAGGGCTAGACTTGGGGTGCCCAACTATTGGGCGTCCCCACCTTATTTTTGGGCATAGACCATCTATTGTTTGGTGCATTAAAATTTTTTATTTTTCATAAAATGCTTAGAGAAAAATCAGGAGTTTAGGTGCCATACATGGACAAGAATTCTAGTTGCAACAAACTCTATCAAATAGAGTTTGAAATCAAAACAACTAATTTATTTTGACTTAGTCCTCAACCAAATACCATGTAAGAAGTATATGGAATGTGGGGATGCATATCCTCTCTCTAAAAAAGAGAGATTCCATAAAAAAATTAAATAAAATTTTGTGAAGAGTGCATAGAGATTGAATGGCGCAAGGATTTGGGAGTCCTAGTCTCATTAGG
This sequence comes from Cocos nucifera, assembly GCA_006176705.1. Lineage (NCBI taxonomy): Eukaryota > Viridiplantae > Streptophyta > Magnoliopsida > Arecales > Arecaceae > Cocos > Cocos nucifera. The sequence continues at coordinate 99,484 of QRFJ01001227.1, forward strand.
ACTCCTAATTTGACTTGGTGAGACTAGGACTCCAAATTTGACCTGATCCAACTGGATCCTTGGATCAAATTAAATTAGAATTTATTTAATCTAATTAAATTAGACCTAGTCCAACTAATAATCTTATTAAATCAAATTATATTATATTTAATTTTAATTTAATTTTTAATCAAATTAGAGATTAGGTTCAATCAAGTCCTAATTTAACTAGGACTAGTTCTTCCTTGCAATTGGCTCATCCAATAAACCAATTAGACTTGATCCAATCAAGTCTAAATAAAATCTAATTAAATCATATTTAATTAAATTTAATTTTAACCTTCTGACTTAATCAAATTAAGATAATTAGCATTCGAATTGCTAGTCGATCCTCCTATAACACTTGCACTAGGTTAAACATCAATCGTATTGATTGTTTAACCCTAGAATGATTTTTAATCATTGATCAACCATCCGATCAAATCAAGTTCTCTTATATGTATAGCTCCATAGGTTTGAATCTAAGTTGATAGTACAAGAACCAATTTATATACCAATCAAAGTGATCATCTAGTAATGGTACCCGACGATCGAATAGGTTGAATATATAGAACAATATCCTTAGAGCCCATGTAGATATAGTTTTTATATAATTCATTTTCTTAACCAAAATGCTTATAGAATATCTTAGAGTTTAACTATCAATCCTGATTAGGTCATCCATATTGTATTTCAAAATATCAAATCTATCTTATGGATTATCCTAGCCAAAGTTTTTGCTATATTGAAATACAGTGATGCAGTCTTCTCCAACTCTTGGAGTGGTCAGTGCCAAGTACTTGATCATATCCAAAAATCTTCTATTACTAAATTAGAAATTTAGTTAGTCTGGTACCAAAGCACAGTGAGTTGCTTGCAAGCTACTATGGTGATCTAAGGTCTAAGAAACATTTATATACATATTCCATCAGAGCAATTCTCGACAGCAGAATGCTCTAGAATTGATCACATCCAATGATGATGTACCCATACATCTCACTTGTTTGCCATACCAGTATCTCCACACTCCTTGGTTAAGAGGACAATCAATCTATATGGTAAACAATGACCTATGCTCGATAAATACTATCGTCCTAATTAACAGCATATCATTTGATCGTGAACTATTTAAGGACTAATCGATAAATCCTTTCTTTATCGAAACTAAATAGTCCTAAGAACTTCATCACAATAATGGAGTTTATTAGAAGATGTAGACTTTATAATGAAAATGCCAAAATATTTATTTTATTTATTAATAAATTAATTATAATTATAAGGTAGCATAATTGTCAATAGGCTAACGATTGAATTTAAGACACATTTCTTAATAGCTTTCACTTATCCTAAAGCCACGTGGCATAGTATCTAATATCCATCTTCGACTTGTGGTCGCCGAACTCCTTTATCGATAGGGCTTTAGTGAAGGGGTTGGCCAGATTCTTCTTTTTGTTAATCTTCTAAAGATCGACGTCACCTCAATCCATGATCTGCTAGATCAGGTGGTAGTGGCACAATATGTGCTTCATTCGCTGGTATGCTTTTGGTTATTTTGCCTAAGTAATGGCACTAGTGCTGTTGGAGTGTAGCATGAAGGAAAAATTCTAATTTTTTGGATCAGGTTCATTCAGATCTGATCAGATTAAGAGATATATTTCAAAAAAAAATTTCTTTGATCTAGATCAGATCTGAGATATTTCAGATTTGATTCTTATTATTTTAATAATTAAAATAAATTTAGATAAATTAAATTAAATTTAATTTATCTTGTCGTAGGATAATCCAATTACCCATTGATGATCCTGTAAGCAGCAGAACGTTCTAGATCTAGCCATGCAAGTGCCTGACCTCTATCGGTATCCACTCAGATTGGATCTGGACATCCTCTTCTTCTCTATCATGTCTCCAAAAATCAAATTTGGATCTGATTTGGAGGATCTTCAAAATATCTTTCGAAGATCAATAGTTATCCTTTGCAGCAGCACAGCCTTCTAGCTTTCTATCGCCATTCTCTCATCCAGATTGCACCAACCAAGATCCCAAATCACTTTGGGCATGGAGAGGAGAGAGAGAAGATAGGCTTGGCATGGAGGAGGAGGAGAGAACCAACCTTGGGCATGGGATTTTTCTCAATACTCTTTGGGTTGGGTGCAGGGTCTTATTTATAGACTATGCGTGATCCAACTCCTCTTCTTTCCAACCAATCACAATCCTTTATGAAATCAGATCTAAATCTAATTGGTGAGAATAGAGTCCCTTTGATTCCTTCTTAGATTGCGCCTAAGACTAGTCAAAGTTGGTTCTTAGGAGGAGTCTAAATGAAATCCAATAAGGAGATGGAGTCCCTATCCAACAGGGACTCCTGGGCGCCTCCAGCTTGGGCACACGCCAAGGGTGGCATGCGCCCTCCTCCTTGCCAGATTCTGGCAGGGGGACAAGCCCCCACCAGCCCTTCAATAGGTGCATGACACGTGGATAGAAGTCAAAGTATCAATGGTCAATATTTGATAAGTCAAAGGTCAACTTTTGACCAAAGTCAAAGGACGAAAAATGGCAGATGACCAAAAATGGTAGGTATGGTCTTATAAAATAAGACAATCCTTTTCTGACCTGGATAAGCTTCAGTCAGACCAAGTGAAGTCCTTTGATCGAGTACAAACTCCTTTGGCTTAGTTAGGACAACTATGTATGATAGTAAAAGAAGAATGTTAGGTTCAATCGAGTGCTAGCACAATTTTCTTGAACCTAATTGAATCTCATTCAGATCAATTGAACTGGATCAGTTCAATTGATGATCATCAGATTCAAACCCTTATTTGTATGACCCAGTTAGGTTCAGTTATGTATGGTAATGGGATATGTCATGATCTCTATCATCGACATCATCGAAACTCCTTTCGATCGATCAGAACTCTTCTGATTCAAATAGCTAGAATGATCGATCATCTAAATTATTCTAATTGCTCCAAAAATCCACCAATGACACCTAGCAATACATGGTGGCAAACCATCAGAGCTGAATGCGAACCTCTTGGTGCAGCTACCTGTGTGATTAAGTTCTTCTATCTTGAACTCCGATCAGATTAGGGTTAAGGTGAACTCGTCAAACCCTAGTTTCTGTCATATGATATAATCAATCGATTCAGGTCCGATGTGAAAAGCTAAATAGAAACTCCTTCTATTATTTCACTCTACCATGGCCATGGGCTTCTGAACTTGATTCTCATGATTATCATAGGGTTGCTCCTCTACCACCGAGGTAGATAGATTCCATCTTGATGCAATCTAGTTCCTACAACGAACATGCTATAGTCAACATATACCTCAGGATTTCATATGGCTAGGAGATCGAGTAATGGTATAGTCAAACTATAACACCCTCAAGGTGAACTATCGATACACCTCAGATCAAAGAACCAGACACACTACTACAGCATCGAGTTAGTTATTTACAAGAAGGTAGACTTCCTAATGACTACTCGAGGTGGTCACGTGATAAGTGCTAAAAATATACTAATAAAAGTATTAAATTATAAAATAAATTAAACTATTTTATTAAAAATTGATACTTTTATTAATCTTATGCAAAAAAAAGGCCACCAATGTGAAGATCTTATTTTTCTAATTCAGATGAAAAAAATTTCAGGCAAAACGGACTTCAAACGAGCCCAGAATCGAATTTTAAAAAAAAATAAAATAAAATAAAAAAAATGCCGACGCAACGCTGACGTCAGGATTTTTTGCGGCGCACGGTGGACCATCTGAAGGGTAATTTGGGAATTTCATAGTATAAAGAGCGCTCTGATTGGCTGAAGAACGCGGTGGTCCACGCAACACCAGGCTCGCGCACGATCCACGGAGGGCAATTTGGGAATTCTGATTGATCTAACGGGTGGTTTTCATTGAAGCTTGATCGAACGGACGAGAAGAAGGCACTGATGGACGGCATCCATAGCTTCCAATCGAGATCCAACGGTCGAGATTCATTCCGACGTAAAACTAAAGGTCTGAAGGCTTATTTCAACGCGATCGGATGGCCCAGATTCGATCCAATGGATGATCCAACGGCTGATATTAAATCCAACTTGATCTGGGTTATTTTAAAGGCTTTTTGAGTGGTTTTTGGACCGTTTGATCAACATCGGATGGCCAGAATTATCCAAATCTTAGTTTGAATTGTTTTGGGAGTCTTAAACCTAGTTTTTGATGGATTTTGAGGAAAAATCAAACTCTTGATCTATAAAAAGCCTGTTGTTGTCGTGAAAAAAATTAGAGAGAGACAAAGAGAGAGACGGGGAGAAAGAGAGAGAGGGAGAAAGAGAGAGGAGAGAGATAAAAGAAAAGTTATTTGTGAGAAAATCAAAAAAGGTTTTTTTGATTTTTCTTCGACGATCAAGACATCGATCAAGGAGCCTCTTCTTCTTCGCCAAGTTCTCCACATCAAGAGCAGCAGACAATCAATTTCAGCAATCAAACAGTCTAATTTCTTCATGCTTTTTATTTTATTTGCTATTTTTGAATTTGTTATCATGAACTAAATTTTATTTTACTAAGGCTAAGGTGTAGCCACTCTTTTGATGCAATATTCAGTATGATTTATTTTTAAATTTTATTCATGAGGAGTATATAAATCTGATCTTAATGCTTTTAGATTACTGGCCATCTTCTAATTGATCTGATGAACATAGATGTTACGGACCAAGTACATCTATGTTAATGCTTCTTGATTATATACCTTGTATTATGAATCAAATTAGAATTCATATGCATGCAGGAATTTTAGTGCGCTTTGGACGCAGCGTATTTTAATTAGAGGGTTTCACAAAACCTAATGCATTAATATTTATTTAAATTACACCTGGACCAAAGGGTAATTAATAAATATTAATAGTTTTGCTATGCCTGGACCAAAGGGTAGTGAATAAATTAGGAGACTCCACCGTCACATGAAATAAAATTAATCTAAAAATCTGAATATTGTATTGACTGAGTTGGTGAACCGATTGCCTTAGTAATCCATTGCTCTTGAATTTAAAATCCTAATAATTTACACTCTCTCTATTTAATTAAAAACTTTTAATTATTTTTTTTATTTTTTTTAATTTCTTATTCTCATAAATCGATCTTCTAAATAAAGCATAGGAAAGAGCTTTTCAGTACTTATTTTTCAATCCTCTAGGGACGATACTCTACTCATTCACTTTATTACTTGATCGACTGGTGCACTTGCCATAGCTATAAATTAGCACGCATCAAGTTTTTGGCACCGTTGCCAGGGATTGTGTCTAAAATAATATTAAAATTTTGATCCTAGCTTTACTTTAGAAATTTATTTTTAATTTTTATTATTAAAAAAAAAAATTAAGTGCATGATACGTACTGGACATAGTAATTTACTATCTTTAGATCCAAAAATTGAAAGGACTATTAGAAGACTACAACAAGAGAGAAACATGGCAGCTGAAGATCCTAACGACATCAATCTAGGAGTGGATATAGGCGACTGAAGGACAGCATGAAGCTATTCGACCAGTACATCGTCCATTAAATGATTACATCACACCATCTATAGTCGATGCAGCTTCGAGCATCAGGAGACCGCCTGTACGAGCAAACAACTTCGAAATAAAACTGGCGATGATCCAGATGATTCAATCAACTATCCAATTCAGTGGACACGTGCATGATGATCCGAATGCCCATATTTCTAATTTTCTTGAACTTTGTGATACTTTTAAAATTAATGGGGTGTCGGATGATGCTATTAGATTAAGGTTATTTCCTTTCTCTTTATGGGATAAAGCTAAAAATTGGCTTCATTCTCTTCCTACAGGTTCTATCACAACTTGGGATGTTCTAGTCCAAAAATTCTTAGCCAAGTACTTTCCACCTTTCAAAACTGCTAAGATGCGCAACGATATCACTTCTTTTATGCAGATGGACATGGAGACACTATATGAGGCTTGGGAGCATTTCAAGGAACTGCTGAGGAGATGTCCACATCATCAACTACCCATATGGCTTCAGGTACAAACTTTCTATAATGGTTTATCTCCTACTAATCGATCTATGATTGATGCAGCAGCAGGAGGAACCATTAATCAAAAAATGGAGGAAGAAGCCTTCGATCTGATCGATGAGATGGCATCAAATAGCTATCAATGGCAGACAGAGCGCATGATGCCAAAAAGACTAGCAGCTGTGCAGGGAGTAGATTGCGTGCCAACTTTACTAGCTGAAATTGCAGCCCTTAGAGCCGAAGTCAACAACTTAAAGGGAATAGCTATGCATGTTCAGAGCATAACTTATGACCTATGTGGAGGAGGACACGATACGAGCAATTGCCAGACAGATAATCCTTTTGCTAAAACAACTGATACAGCTAATTATATTGGTAATTTTTTCAGGCCGCAACAAAACAATCCCTACTCCAACACATACAATCAAGGGTGGAGGCAGCACCCAAATTTCTCATGGAGCAATCAAAATGCAGCACAACAGCCACCCCCGAGGATTCCAAGTACCTGAAAAGAAGTCCAACATGGAAGAGCTGATGGTCAAATTTATGCAAAACCAAGAAGCAACTATAAAAAATTTGGAAGCCAAACTTAGGCAAGACCAAACAGCAGCAATTCAAAACTTGGAGATGCAAATAGGTCAAATGGCTAAGATAATCTCCGAGAGACCTCAAGGATCCTTGCCAAGCAATACGGAGACAAATCCAAGGGAGCAAGTCAATGCTATCACCCTAAGAAGTGGTACAAAGCTGGAGGAGCCACATCAGAAGAATGAGACTGAAGAGCCAACTACAAATAAGAAACCATCAACTCAAATTCGTCAGTCACCAAAACAACCAGCAGATGGATGGTCTCCAGGTATACGATTTGCTGATCCAAATGTGAAGCCCTACGTGCCACCACTACCATTCTCCAGAGAGACAAATACAGCATCCAGATAAGGAATTTTCTAACTTTTTCAAAATTTTAAAGAATTTACATATTAATATTCCTTTTGTAGATGCTATTACTCAAATGCCCGGGTATGCCAAGTTTCTCAAAGAAATCTTAACAAATAAGAAAAAGCTGAAGGAGCATGAGAGAATAAAATTTTTGAATTTGTTATCATGAACTAAATTTTATTTTACTAAGGCTAAGGTGTAGCCACTCTTTTGATGCAATATTCAGTGTGATTTATTTTTAAATTTTATTCATGAGGAGTATATAAATCTGATCTTAATGCTTTTAGATTACTGGCCATCTTCTAATTGATCTGATGAACATAGATGTTACGGACCAAGTACATCTATGTTAATGCTTCTTGATTATATACCTTGTATTATGAATCAAATTAGAATTCATATGCATGCGGGAATTTTAGTGCGCTTTGGATGCAGCGTATTTTAATTAGAGGGTTTCACAAAACCTAATGTATTAATATTTATTTAAATTACACCTGGACCAAAGGATAATTAATAAATATTAATAGTTTTGCTATGCCTGGACCAAAGGGTAGTGAATAAATTAGGAGACTCCACCGTCACATGAAATAAAATTAATCTAAAAATCTGAATATTGTATTGACTGAGTTGGTGAACCGATTGCCTTAGTAATCCATTGCTCTTGAATTTAAAACCCTAATAATTTACACTCTCTCTATTTAATTAAAAAATTTTAATTATTTTTTTTATTTTCTTTAATTTTTTATTCTCATAAATCGATCTTCTAAATAAAGCATAGGAAAGAGCTTTTCAGTACTTATTTTCCAATCCTCTAGGGACGATACTCTACTCATTCACTTTATTACTTGATCGATTGGTGCACTTGCCATAGCTATAAATTAGCACGCATCATCACGCTCAATGCCCTCGTTCTCTAACGAGTACTTATACTCTTGCTCCGATGTCTCCATACCATAGACTCAAGACTCATCTATTAAAGAGAAGCGATTGTACACCAACCTTCTAGATCAATCACCATCCTCGTGATGATCCTATGGTCGTGAGCATTTTATGAGTTAATAATGATTATTATGTCTTAAATTTTCAACTCTTGAAAATATGAATTATCATTACCATTAACTCAAAGGATGTATCACAGACACTAAATACACATATGTGATAGAAAATATCCATTTTATTGATTATAGTCAAAATTATAATTTTGCCCCTAGAAGTGTATTACAAGTGTCAGCCAATTCTGGCTTCTAGGGCACATATATCTAACAATCTTCCACTTGTCCTAAAGCTAATTGGCTACAAGTCTAAGTCCCATCTTCTCAAGGTGGGCTTCGATCTTCTGCTGGCCCAACGACTTTATAAATGGGTCTGCCACATTATCTACAGAGTCGACTCTCTTGACCTTGACATAACCCTTCTCGAGGTAATCATGGATGAGGTGGTATCGCCGCTCAATGTGCTTGAATTTCTGATGAGACCTTGGCTCCTTAGCAAGGGCTATGACACCATTGTTGTCGCAGTATAGAGGAATGGCATCTGATGGCATTACTCCAATTTCTGCAGCAAACTTCTTATACCAGAATGCTTCCTTCGCAGCCTCTGATGCAATGATATATTCTGCTTCCATGGTGGAATCTGCTATCATAGTTTGCTTGGAACTCTTTCAGCTGACAGCACCACCATTGCACACAAATAGACTCCTAGATGTCGACTTTCGATCATCTATATCGGATATGAAATCTGAGTCTGTGTATCCCTGAACTTGGAGTTCTCCATTACCAAAGACCAACATCATATCCTTAGTTCTTCTTAAGTACTTAAGGATACATTTCATAGAAGTCCAGTGTTCTTCATCTGGATTTGACTGATATCTGCTTGTGACACTCACAGCATGGGCTATATCAGGTTGTGTACATAGCATGGCATACATGAGGCTCCCTATTGCAGAAGCATAAGGGATCTTGCTCATGCGTTCTATTTCCTCAGGTGTGCTGGGGCACATCTTCTTGGAAAGATGAATACCATATCTGAAGGATATTAATCCCCTCTTAGAGTTTTCCATACTAAACCTCTTTAGTACTTTCTCTATGTACATCTTCTGTGAAAGTCCTAGCATCCTATTCAGTCTATCCCTATAGACCTTAATTCCTAGAATAAAGGATGCTTCACCTAGGTCTTTCATAGAGAATTCCTTGGACAACCATATTTTGACTGTCGTTAACATGGGAATATCATTTTCAATAAGGAGGATGTCATCCACGTACAATACGAGGAAGACAACAGCACTTTTGAAGACACAAGATTTCTCTTCCTTTTTGATAAAACCAAACATTTTGATCACATCATTGAAATGAATGTTCCAGCTTCGAGATGCTTGCTTAAGTTCATATATGGACCTTTGTAGCTTGCAAACCTTGTGATCAGTATCACTGGATGTGAAACCTAGAAGCTATTCCATATAGATATCTTCCTCAAGATATCCATTTAAGAACACCGTTTTCACATCCATTTGCCATATTTCATAATCGAAATAGGCTACAACGGCAAGCAATGTGCGGATGGATTTTAGCATAGCAACTAGGAAAAAGGTATCCTGATAGTCAATGCCTTCGCGTTGACTATAACCTTTTGCCACTAGTCTAGTCTTGAATGTCTCTACATTTCCATCTACACCAATCTTTCTCTTGAAGATCCATTTACACCCAATAGGTACTATACCTTTTGATGGATCTACCAAGGTCCAGACTTGGTTTGAGTGCATCGAGTCAATTTCTGACTGCATTGCCTCTAGCCATTTCTCGGAGTCGATATCTGATATCACCTCATTGTAGGTTTTGGGATCATCACCATGAGCACCATTACCTATGAGGAACATTTTCTCTACTTTCTCTGAAATAATACCTAAGTATCTTTCAGGAGGACGGAAAACTCTTTTCGATCTACGAGGTGGAGGAGGTAGTGTTCTTATTGGCTCAACCTGATTTGGTTCCAATTGGTCCTTAGCTCATTGTACTTGTGAGACTTTCTCATCAAGCTTAATCTACTTTCCAATGTCGCTATCTTGAATAAACTATTTTTCAAGAAAGATGGCATGTCGACTCACAATCACATTGTGGTCTTCTGGAATGTAGAAATAGTATCCTAATGACTCTTTAGGATATCCTATGAATCGAGCTCTGAAGGACCTAAACTCTAACTTGTCCGCTTGTTGTCTTTTGACATGAGTCCGGACAATCCCAAATTCTGAGATGACTCAGACTTGGTTTCTTACCGTGCCATATCTCATACGGTGTGGTAGGAACGGTTTTAGAGGAAATCCTATTCAGTAGATAAATTAAAGTTAACAATGAGTGTCCCCAAAGAAAATCAGGGAGGTCTGTATGAAGCTCATCATGGATCGGACCATATCCAATAGAGTCTGATTTCTCTATTCTGAAACCTCATTGAGTTGAGGTATTTCTGGTGGAGTCCATTGAGAGACTATGCCATTATCCTTGAGATAGTCTAGAAATTCTCGGCTAAGGTATTCACCTCCTCGATCTGATCGAAGAACCTTAATGGGTTTTTCAATTTATTTTTCTACTTCATGTCTGAATTCTTTGAACTTTTCAAAAGCTTCAGACTTGTGTCTCATAAGATACACATATCCCATACCTAGATAGATCATCAGGTAAAGGTAATGAAGTAGACAAAATTGCCTCTAGTCCGGCACATCAAATGGGCCGCACACATCAGTATGTACTAGGGCAAGGAGATCTGTGGCCCTTTCCCCATGTCCTACAAAAGGGAGTTTAGTCATTTTGCCTTGAAGACAAGATTCACAAGTTGGATATGACTCGGAAGTCAATGGACTCAATAGCCCATTTTTCTCCAATTTGTTGATCCTATCTTCTGCTATATGACCTAATCTCAGGTGCCATAGATACCTATCGTTTGGACTATCCCTAGGTCGTTTGGCATTCACATTTTGCTCGATAGTTAGAACAGGTACATCAATATGTAGCTGATAAAGATTGTTAATAAGAAAATCATTTGCAATTTTATTTCTTTCATAAAGAATGTTACAATGGTCCTTAAAGAAGGTAATCACATATCCTTCTAGTGCTAAGCATGAAACAGAAATCAAATTCCTGCTAGCTGTAGGTACATAATAACAGTCTTTCAAAACTAAGTCTAAACCAGATGATAATCGAAGAGGATATGTTTCCATGACTACTGCAGCAACTCTTGCTCCATTACCGACATGTAAGATCATGTCTCCATCCCTCAGCCTCCAGCTATCCTCAAGACCTTGCATGGAAGTACACAGACGAGCACTAGAACTAGAGTCAAGCATCCAACTGGATGCAAAAGAAATTGTAAGGTTAGACTCAATAATGATCATACATCCAGAAGGACCTTCCTTTTTATTCTTCAAGCTGGCCAGATAAGTAGGACAGTTCCACTTCCAATGGCCATCGTTGTTGCAATGGAAATACTTTCCTTTGACATCGGCCTTCTTCTTCAGCTCTGCCTTCTTCTTCTTTGCTCCTTCCATCTTCTGCTTTTTACAGACTTCTTTTTCTTTTCAGAAGACTTTCTTTTGGAAGAAGTCCATTCCATAGCAAGAACTGAGCCTTTAGAACCTTTCATAGAAAGCTCAGCGGTGACCAACATGTTCATTAATTCGGCCAAGGAAATTTTGAAGTTTATGCATGTGGTAATTCATGATGAATTGCCCATATGCATCAGTCAAGGATTGCAGAATAACATCATTCTGTAGATCCAAGTCTAACTTCACACCGAGCTTCTCAAGCTCTTCCAAGTCCTTGATCATCATCAGACAGTGATCTTGGACTGACTGCCCATCATGCATCTTAGCCTTAAAAAGTCATTTCATGACTTGATACTTGGCTGCGCGACTCTGTTCACCAAACATCTCCTGCAGGTGAGCCAACATTTGGCGAGCAGTCTCGATATCTTCATGTTGATGCTGGAGCTCATCAGACATCGAGCCCAACATGTAATATCTGGCCTTATTATCTTCGTCTATCCATTTTTCTAGAGACGCTCTCTGTTCAGTGGATGGACGGCTGGTAAGGTGGGAGGGTCCTGGTCCAATACATGGGTTAACTTCTCGAAACCCAAAACTATTTTGTAGTTCCTGAGCCAATCTTTATAATTGGGTCGGTCAGTCTATGTGTGTCCAGGATACGTGCCAATGGGTTGGACGCAGACATTTTCCTATAGAGAGTCAAAGATTCTAGTTAGATACTGTAATTATGACTTGACCAATTTATTTAAAAATTTTATTTTTAAACAAATTAGCTTCCACTATTTTCTCGGATCCCTACACTCCCTCTGTAGAGATGCAAAAATCTCCATGATTAATGATTTCTAGTGGGTGGTGCGGTCTCACCAACTGACTCATCACCTCACCTAACAGTTATTGGTGATGGGTTAGCCAATGAGTGAACAACTCTTGTTCAATGATTCTCTAATCATGGTGCACCCAAACTTGGTCTCTAATTCATGAATCTCACCGTATCCGAAATATTGATCCACTCCTTAGTTAAGTCAGACCCACCATTTGCACAGACTGGATTCCTAATTGAGTCTCTCACCGTATCCAAAATATTGAGCCCAACTCATCCTCCAGCCCATAGCATCCAATGCCTAATAGACATGGTTGCATCTTTTGGTGCAACTGAGCCACTGTATCCAGCCGAGAACAATCAACCCCGGGAAGGGCCCGCACATCTACAATGGTGGAAGACCTCAGACTTAATCTTTTCTTAGGAAGAATTGATTCAGGTCTCATTAAACTAGACTTGTCATAGTCATAACAATTATGACTAACCTAGTGGCATGGGTTAGCTTGGATTATTGACCACCTCAGATCAGAACTGTGTCAACAGATATGGCCAGGTAAGTGAGACCGGTGGAAGGAATATGCCATTAACTCGTACAAGAATGCATTCAGATCGAGTAGCTTCCAATTAAAAATCCAGTCGGTCGTATATGCCAAACTTACCTTAGACACCAAATTGTTGAGTCAGAACCAATTGGGTTAGCCTACAATCCAGACTCTAACCTCTGAGCCTAATTAGGTCTTGCTTGATCGTGACTCGATCTTGACCCAGACTTAATCCTATTAGGCTGGTCAATTTAAGCATTGTTGATCCCATCTAACCAACTCTTGATTCGGTTTGATCAACCGCTTAGACCTAATTGAGCTACCCAAGCCCGAACCCAGTATTATGAATATGTCTTAGATCTAAAATTCTCAATTTTAGACCTAATTAATATTCCATAAACTTAATTCTTAATTAAGTAGGGTTCATAAACAAAATATGCACAATAAATCCTAGGATTTCAGGATCTAGGATTTTGCAGAAAGTAAGTTTTGGGTTTCTGATTAAGGACGAACATGCAGCACCCCTACACATCATAAGAACACCCCATCGAATGGAAAGAGAGGGCCTTTAAACCCTTCTTCATTCTTATGACCGGACGGCCAAGAGGAACGCCTTAATCAGGAACATGCAATACTACAAAATAGTTTTAGATCTATATCATATATCTCATATACAAATTAGATCTAATCATGGCATATTTTGCATACATCTCATGTATCGAATCATGCATATTTTCAGATCTAAATTATCTCATAATAATCTAAAAAATTAGATTTAAATTGATCTTATCAAAATAAACTTCTAATCTAGACAACTATGTAGAACTATTCTACAACTAGTCTAGACATGCATCAATCATATCTCATATGATATTAAAATTAAATAATTTTTATTTACTATTTTTTAGATATTATTATAATAATTATAATATCAAAAAATAGTAAATAAATAGATCTAAAATATGATTTAATCAAATTAAATTAAAAATATGCAAGACTATTCTATAGAACTATTCTATTTTAGAACTAGTCATGCATATTTTCTAATCTTAGATCCAAATCATTTAATTTTAATTTTTTCTGATTTTAGATCTGATCACATCTCATGTGACATCTAAAATCACTTATTTTTTAATTAAAATAAATTTAAAATTAGATCTAAATACTTTAGAACCTTGGCTCTGATACCAGTTGAAGGAAAAATCCTGATTTTTCGAACCAGATTCGTTCAGATCTGATCGGATCAAGAGATATATTTCAAAAATTTTTCTCTTTAATTTAGATCAGATCTATGATATTTTAGATCTAATTTTTATTATTTTAATAACTAAAATAAATTTAGATAAATTAAATTAAATTTAATTTATCTTGACGTAGTGTAATCCTATTACCCGTTGATGATCCTGTAAGTAGCGGAAGGTTCTGGATCTAGCCACGCAAGTGCCAGACCTCTACCGATATTCACTTGAGTTAGATTTGAAGATCCTCTTCTTCTCTATCATGTCTCCAAAAATCAAATCTGGATCTGATTTGGAGGATCTTCAAAACACCTTTCAAAGATCAGTAGTTGTCCTTTGCAGCAGCGCAGCCGTCTAGCTTTCTATCGCCTTTCTCTCGTCTAGATTGCAACCAACAGATCCCAAACCACTTTGGATGGGAGAGGAGAGGAGAAGATGGGCTTGGCATGGAGGAGGAGGAAGAACCAGCCTTGGGCATGGATTTTTCTCAATACTCTCTTGGGTTGGGCGAGGGTCTTATTTATAGACTATGCATGATCCAACTCCTCTTCTCCCAACCAATCACAACCCTTTATGAATCAGATCTAAATCTGATTGGCGAAAATAGAGTCCCTTAGATTCCTCTTAGATGGCACTAAGATCAGTCAATGTTGGTTCTTAGGAGGAGTTAACAATGAAATCTAATAAGGAGATGGAGTCCCATCCAATAGGGACTCTGGGCGCTCCAGCTTGGGCACACGCAGGGTGGCGTGCGCCCTCCTCCTTGCCAGGTTCTGGAGAGGGACAAGCCCCACAGCCTCCAATAGGTGCGTGACACATGTACAGAAGTCAAAGTATAATGGTCAATCATTTGACCAGTCAAAAGTCAATTTTTGACCAAAATCAAAGGATGAGAAATGGCAGGTGACCAAAAATGGCAGGTATTATCTTATAAAATAAGATAACTCTTTTCTGACCTAGACAAGCTCTAGTTAGACCAAGTGAAGGCCTCTGATCGAGCAACAAACTTTTTTTGGTCATCAACGACAATCATTTATGATAGTAAAAGAAGAATGTTAGGTTCATCGAGTGCTAGCACGATTTTCTTGAACCTAATTGAATCTCATTCAGATCAATTGAACATGATAGTTCAAATGATGATCACAGATCAAACTCTTATTTGTGTACCAGTTAGGTTCAGTTCTGTATGGTAATGGATATATCATGATCTCTATCATCGACATCATCGAACTCCTTTCCGATGGATCGAACTCTTCTGATTCGACAGCTAGAATGATCGATCATATAAATCATTTTAATTGCTTCCAAAATCCACCAATGACACCTAGCATATATGGTGGCAACCATCAGAGCTGAATATGAACCTCTTGGTGCAGCTACCTGTGTGATTAAGTTCTTCTATCTTGAGCTCCGATCAGATTAGGGTTAAGGTGAAACTCGTCAACCCTAGTTTCTTCATATGATGTAATCATCGATTCAGTCCGTGTGAAAAGCTAAATAGAAAACTTTTCTATTTTTCACTCTACCTATGGCCATGGGCTTCTGAACTTGATTCTCATGATCATCATAGGGCTGCTCCTCTACCATCGAGGTAGATAGATTCCATTTGATGCAATCCAGTTCCTATATAAACTGCTATAGCCAACATACACCTAGGATTCCAATGGCTAGGAGATCGAGTAATGGTGTAGTCAAACTATAACAACCCTCAAGGTGAACTCTGATCATCACGATGATCAAGCAATCAAGACACCAACACTAGCACCTACGCAGATGTCATGATTGCATTGACGAGAAGTAGACTTTCTAATGAACTGGAGGTGGTCCACGCTCAGTCGCATTCTCTAACGAGTACGTATACTCCTCGCTTCGAGTCACACCGTAGATCAAGACTCATCTACTAAAGAGAAGCGATTGTATACCAACCTTTCCGGATCAATCACCATCCTCATGATGATCCTATAGGTGGGAGCATTTTATGAGTTAATAATGATTATTCATGTCTTAAATTTTCAACTCTTGAAAATATGAATTATCATTATCATTAACTCAAAGGATGTATCACAGACACTAAATACACATATGTGATAGAAAATAATTCATTTTTTTGATTATAGTCAAAATTATAATTTTGCCCCTAGAAGTGTATTATGAGTGTCAGCCAATTCTGGCTTCTAGGGCACATATATCTAACAGAGCAGGACTGATCCATTAAGAGAGGATGCTACTCCAAGCTCGGTGATGAATTTTCTCAGCCACAGCTTTATTCACAGCATCTAATGCTATGATATACTCTACTTCATAAATAAAGTCTACCGCAGTATGCTGCTTGAAACTCTTTCAACAGATGACTCCACTATTTAGGATAAAGACATAACCTGACATGCTTCTACTATCATCATGGTTAGATAGAGTCTATAAATCGCTCAAGTTTCATATCTGACTTGCCATAAATCATCTATTGGTCCTTAGTATTTCTTAAATACTTAAGGATGGCTTTAACCATTTTTCAGTGGTTTTCTCTTGGATCAGATTGGTATCTACTCACTACTCCTAGTGAGTATGCCATATCTGATCTCGTATATTTCATAACGTACATGATAGATCCCACTATCGAAGCATATGGATCTCTACTCAGACGCTCTCTCTCTTCAAGAGTTATCGGACAATCCTTCTTAGAGAGAAATTTCATGGCCTATTAGAAGATAGCCTTTCTTAAAATTTTTCATGTTGATCCTCTTCAACATAGTTTTTATGTATATGAATTGGGATAACCCAAGCATCCTCTTAGATCTATACCTATAGATCTTCATCCTTAGGATGTAGGATATTTCATCCAAGTCTTTCATGGAGAACTAAGATGATAACCAAACATTTATTTCTTATAGTGTGGTGATGTCATTCTTGATTAAGAGAATATCATCTACATATAAAATAAGGAATACCACTGTCAGACCATTCATCCACTTGTAAATGTAAGATTTTTCTTCATTCTTAACAAAGCCATACATTTTGATCATCTTATCAAAATGTATGTTCCAACTCCGAGATGCTTGCTTCAATCTATAAATGAATTTTTTAAGCTTCTACATTTTGGACTCATCTGTAGATGTGAACTCCTTAGATTGTATCATATACACTTTTTTGGTCAGCTCTTCATTAAGAAAAGCAGTCTTCACATCCATCTGCCAGATCTCATAGTCCAGATGGGTAGCTATAGCAAACAATATCCAAATGGATTTTAGCATTGCCACAAGAAAAAATGTCTCATCATAGTCAATACCGTAACATTGACGCTATCTCTTGGCAACCAGATGGACTTTATAGGTCTCCACCTTTCTATCTGCGCCCCTCTTTCTTTTAAAGATCCATTTACATCTAATGAATTTAATCCCTTTAGATGGGTCAACCAATGTCTATACATCATTAATCTTCATGGACTCCATTTTAGATTTTATGGCCTCAAGCCATTTCTCGAAATCGGGCCTCTGCATTGTATCCATATAAGTGATCGGATCCTCATCATTCTCTTCGAGCTCGATGGGATCACCATCATGGACCAAGAAATCATAGTATTTGTCTGGCTAACATGGTATTCTATTGAATCACTTTAATAGTATAGATACATTAGGCTCTAAATTTGATCTAATCAAATCTAATTCTGGTTCAGCTACAGGTGTCGGTGTTTCTACCTGTTGAACTTCATCAAGTTCGACCTTAGAGGTAACAGTTTCTTCACCAAGAAACTTTTTTTCTAAAAAGATTATCTTAAAGCTAACGAATACCTTTTGTTCATCAGCATGGTAGAAAATATACCTTTTTGATTCTTTGGGGTATCCTATAAATATGCACTTGTCAAACCTAGGTTCAAGTTTATCTATGATTAATCATTTTACATAAGCCAAGCATCCGCAGACCCTGAGATATAAAAGTACTGGCTTACATCCTCTCCATATCTCATATGAAGTTTTAATTACAGACTTACTTGGAATCCTATTTAAAAGATAGCAAGCCGATTCGAGTGTATATCTCTAGAAGGATATCAGCAAACTGGCAAAATTCATCATGGATCGGACCATATCTAATAGAGTTTGATTTCTTCTTTCAGACACACCATTATGCTATGGTATTCCTGGAGGAGTCCATTGGAAGAGAATCTTATTTTCTCCTAGATATGTGAGAAACTCACCAGAAAGGTATTTCCCTCCTCGATCAGACTGAAGAATTTTAATACTCTTCCTAGTTTATTTTTCTACTTTACTTTTGAATCATTTAAATATTTCAAATAATTCTGACTTATGTTTCATTAGATAGACATATCCATACCTGGATAGATCATCTATGAAAGTAATGAAGTAGAGATATTCACCTCTGGCACTAGTGCTCATAGGTCCATATACATCAGTATATAGTAAATCTAAGAGCTTAGTGGCTCTCTCACCTTTTTCAGTAAAAGATGAATTGATCATTTTTTAAAAAAGATAAGACTCATAGGTTGAAAGTGATTCACAATTACTGACTTTGAGGATTCCATCTTGAGTCAACCTGTTTATCATATTCTTGTTTATGTGATCTAGCCTACAGTGTCATAAGTACATATCAAACACGCTATCTAATCTAGGATGCTTGCCAATGGAATAGACTACATTAATGAGTTATGATAACATATATATGCCATTATTTAAATATCCAGAGAATATAGTAACACCATTCATAATGATATTATAAAACTCTTTCTTTATTGAAAATTCATAATTGTCTTTGGCCATAAGGCCTACAGAAATGACATTCAAAAAGAAACTAGGACAAAAGTGATAATCACTAAGAACAATGATGTATGATCCAAATATAAATTTCAAGATTCCTAATGCTAGAACTAAAACTGATCTTCCATCTTCAATGTTTAGGAACCTCTCATCTTGCTCGAATCTCCTACTAACTTGTAACCCCTACAATGAATTATAAATATATTAAGGGCTACCGATATCCAATACCTAGTTAGTAATATCATAAATAGAGAAATTATAAAGAGTTATCAAATAAATACCTTGCCCAGTAATAACTTGCTTCTTTCTTGGCCTGTTTGGATCCAAGAAGGTAATGTACTGAGGATAGTACTTCTTCCAGTGCCCTCGCTTCTTGCAGAAGAAGCACTCAGCTTGACTCTTATCGAGCTTTGCTTTCTTGGTCTGGTCTTGCATAGATGTCCCAGCCTGAATGTGCACCTTCTAACTCTTCTTCTTCTTCTTCTTCTTCTTCTCTTTCTTAAAGGGTCAAGAACCAATAGAAGATCCTCCCACTAAGTTCATCGATTCTTTCTAGAGCTGGTGATCCTTCTCAAAGTTTTGAAGTAACTCTAGTAACCTATGGTAGTTTACTTCAAACTTTCTCATTCTATACTGAGTAAGAAATGGGAGATAAGATTTGGGCAATGAGTTTAAAATCACATCTTTTGCTAGTTGCTCGTGTAAGAAAAATCTGAGTTTGCTCAAATGATCCATCAACTCGATCATGTACGATACATGATTAGTGACTGATGCTCCATCCCTTATCCTAGTATTGAAGATAGCACAACTAGTCTTGTACCTTTCAACATTATCGAGTATGCCAAAAGACTCATTCAATACTTAAATCATGTCTCTAGCTGAGCAGACTCGAATCTATGACTAAACTCGTCGCTCATGGCTGCCAGCATGGTACAATGCATCATGGTTCGGTCATTAAGCTACTTCTGATAAGTGTCTCTGACTATTTTACGTACATTGGATGCTGGCTCCTTAGGTGTTGGATCCGTCAGCATGTACAAGATCCGTTCATGTTCTAGGATAATCTTCAACTTATGGTACCAGTCACCGAAGTTGGGTCCTACTAGCTTATCATTCTTTAATAATGATCGGAGCGAAAGAAAAGTGGCCATATCTGTACAAAGAAAAACCAAAATCTACTTTGTAATTGATTCATTAAACCTAAAGATTTAGACTTTAATCAAAAGATTCTTCCACTATTTTATTCGAATTGGTAGCCTCTACCTTCAATTCGAGAAATTATCCAAATTTCTTAGTGGGTACTAGAATCCACATAGACTGCACACAAGCCCAACTTTGGTTAGTCAATCCATGTACATCTAAGGATAGGTTCATAACCAATTATTTTTCTAAATAATTTTTAGTAATTTAATTTTATCCTAATCCCTAATCAGTATGCTTTGGCCTCCACTGAAAAGGTCTGGTTAGGTCTAACCATTAACATTACTATACTTTGTCTATCTAACCAATGAATGATTAAGCCCAACTTTGGTTGGTCAACCTAACCACTATTTAGAGAGATGTGGCCAAGAAATCATATTATGAATGATAATTCTATTAGCCGATAAGCATTAAATTTTTGGGCCTTCAATGATTATCGAACTAATGGACCCATTATCATCCACTTAATGGGAGGCTATGATCTTTATCATCATAACTATTTTATTTTTAAGGATCTAATAATTTTAAAAAATTTAATTAATTAATTTTAAGAAAGAGAGAAGAGAACCAGCTAATTTCGATCCTTTCATTGACTTCAACAAGTCAGATCGTAAAGGACCTAATTAAAGCTAGCATTATGAGCAACTAAATCAATCGCACTGATTTATCTAATTGACATGGGTGAGCCCAAGTCATCAAGTGATCTAATCAAAATCTAATTCACCAAGATAGCCAGATAAGTGAGATCAGTGGAAGAAATATGCCATTAACTCATCAAGGATCGAAATCAGTGCGAGTAGCTCTCAATTAAAAACCATTGATCTGAACTGCTAAATTTACCAAAGACACCATCTGGTTTATTAGTTTTAATTGGATCAACCTCGCAATTTTGGGTTCGACTGTGTAGCCATGAATCAAGTCTATTTGGTCCTCGTTAAAGGCATGGACTTGACCAACTATGACTATTCTAATAGAGTCAAAAGAGTCCTTGACCTAATCTAATTCAATATTTGATTAGATTTGATTAATTACTCTAATTTAGTCCATTTTTTAACTAACCTTAGGTCTAGTGATGCGTAGTCGTTTAACTCTACTCACTACATAGGTAGGGTGAGTCGAGATCGTATCCTCAGAGATCTTGGGCTAAGTTAAGATTACAAAATAAAAAAAAAATTATTTTAATTTAAAAAAATAAACTCTCCTAAAATTGATGTAATTAGAAAATAAAGATTTTGGGAGTTTTGAATTAATTTTATATTAACAGAGTTGTATCTTTTTTTTTCAAATAGTTATGATTAATTTTAGAAAAAATATATATTTTTCCTCGGTACGCTTTGTACTCGTGGATCATGGTGCATCTCCAAAAAGTACTAGAAAAATAACTCTTCTTTCTCGGCACGTTCCATAACTGTAGATCACGGTATATTTTTGAAAAGCAAAAGTTATTCCTAATATTAATCTAATAGGAAAGCATAAATAAAAGTATATAAAAGAGTGAATAAACAATTTATGATAATTTTAAATAAAAAATATAATCTTTATTACATATAAAAGAGATACAAGAAAATTTATAATAATATAATCTATTTTGTGTCGTTACAAAATTATTTTTCTTCTTTCAAAATTACTAGCCCTAGTTGCTCATGAAGTAATCTTTTCCTCTTTTTCTATGTAATACTCATAAAAATTTCTGAAATCATCCTCAAGTAAAAGTATAAGAGCAAAAAGATTTTAAGGAAGAGTTTTATATGATTTTTAGCTGTGGGATTAATTTTTTTTTAAATAATTAAAATTTATTTTTATAAATAATAAAAGTTTGAATGAATATCTTTAAATAAAATTTTTTAAAAAAATTAATCAATCGTTTTGCTCGTCGCACCCAAAACCGCAAGCACACGTCGTTTCCGCGCGTTTTTCTCCTGCCGTATAAAGCTCTCAGTTTTCGTATGTAAAGCCTTAGGTGCCCACAAAATTTCATGCACAATACCCATCTTTTATGCATTAAAGGCAACATGTGCCCCTTCCATTAATTGCTCTTAAGCCTTCTTCTCTTGGTTTCAGCCAGCACAACCATGTCATGCCATGACTACCGTGACTCCCTTGTGGTCACATCAAAGCTATGGGCCTCTCTTCGTTCCACGTGTCCACACCGTGTGTCTCATCGCAAAGCCGCCAGCTGCTTACCACCTCATTCCCGTGCATCAAAATAAGAATGCGCCACACCCATTTAAATTATTTCTCATTTTGGACCAGCATTGAGACTTCCGTGGACTGATGTTTTTAGCTGAATGGGCTTGTTCTTGAATTTGATTTGATTATTCGATTCACCACAGGTTAAGCCAATTTCAAACTTAATTGATAAACTAAGTCCAACCTTCTAATTATCTATAAAATATATCAAAAAAACATCATATTTTATTTAATAAATATTAAATATTATAATATTTAATATTTTTATTAGTATAAATTATGTATTCATCATATATTCTAATTTAAACTTTACTCATTCTTAAGTAAAATAAATACATTAGCATTATGTACCAAGTTGGTCTTGAATGAAAAATTAGGTTAGGCATCCTAAAGGCAGGTGATATCTGATCAGACCATTAAAGAGATACTTCATTGGATTATCAATTTGATCCAATTAGTGGTTCAGTATTAGCCATAGAAATTTTAAAAATTTTTCTTTCACTAACTCTCCACTTTACTCTTTAAATTCTCTAACTCGATGTAAACCGGGTTTATTATCTTTTTACAAGTTAATTCTCTTTATTATCTTCTTGCTCTTTCTATTTTTTTCTTAATCAATTTCTTGCATTCCCATCTTTTAATGCAAACCATAATGCTTCCTTAGGCGAAGGAGCCCGGTTACTCTATAAAAAAAATGATAAAATTCTCTCTTTTTTATATTACCCATCTTTTGACGTGAACTATAATGCTTACTTAGACAAAAAAAGCCTGATTACTCAGTGGAAAACTAATATATATTTTTTTAAACATAATCTAAGGAGAACTTTTGCATGCCTCGACTTTTCCACCCAATCTCCTATGAAGATGATTCTTCATTGAGATTAGTAAGAAAAAGGCTCTGGAGTCACTCTAAAATTTAATCTGGTCTAAACTCCACCATTCAATAAATTTTCTTAATAATTTATTTCTCAGCATCTTTAAAATTATCTAGATCGTTAATCACTCATTGATTAGGATGCCTGATCAACTTCAAATCAAAACAAGATTCGGATACACAAAAGTAATTATTTTTGACCATACTCAAGGTCTTGATTAAATTAGTTTCCTTCCCTCCTAACTTAATCTATATTGTCCCCAATGGAGTAAGAAAATAAAATAAACAAAGAAAATAAAAGGAGAGAGTGCACCTTAGATAATTTTGCTTTGGGAGTTGAATATAGCTTCATTGATTAGCAGGCTTTTGTTCTAAATTTCTGCAGCTATAGTAAAGTAAAAAATATTAAATCATTGGGTTGCCTCCCAACAAGCGCTAAATTTTACGTCTTCAGCCAGACGTCAAGTTTATTATTCATTATAAGGTGCATCACACAGGTAGATGGTGTTTATTGGTGCGAAATCTGATTGATGCCAAAATCGATGCTGGAGTTGGAGTGGGTGAGGTCGTCGCTGGTGACCTACAAAATAAGTCTCATCCGGAGTCGGGGGTGATGGCTCCGACAAGACCCTCTAATGATCAAGTCAGCTCTTTTGGCCAACAAAAATAGAGTGCTCACGAAAGAAAGTGGTAGAGTGTCAAGAAGGAGAAAAGAGCTTCAGAAAAAATGCGCATCTAAAAGATCTCATAAATAGGCGGAGCCTGTAACAAACTGATAGTGACAGCTGCAACCGCCTGGTAGTAAACCATTCGGGGCTACGTGAAGTTTGTTATGGAGGATAGTGTTTGTTGTTGTGATATGCCAGTCCGTTGGAATCTGACAGCTAAAGTTTGGATAGGATAGCTGCAGGCGATGAAGAGTTCCTAGCTATTGTTGTTCTAGAGGAGCTCGGAGGTTATCGAGGTTAACTATGCATAGGTTGTTGCTTGCTATATCGAGGGTGTGCATCGAGATCCTTTTGGATTGCTAGAAGGGATCCGAATGGTATCCCGCTGGGAGTATTTAAGAGAAGCCCGACCGAGCGGAGCCCTTCAGGCAATTAGAAGAAGAAGTCTGGGAGGAGTTTGACTGTAGGAGAAGTCCAAAAAGAATTCGACTAGCGGAGAAGTCCAGCTGAAGGAGAAGTTCGACTGATGGAGGGGTCTGACTGAAGGAGAAGTCTGGAAGGAGTTCGATTGTAGGAGAAGTTCGGCTGGAGGAGAAGTCCAGGAGGAATTCGATTATAGGAGAAGTCCGGAAGGAGTTTGATTGGCAGAGAGATCCAGTTGGAGGAGAAGTCTAGGAGTTCGAATGTAGGAGAAGTCTGTCTGGAGGAGAAGTCTGAGAGGAGTTTGACTATAGAAAAAGTTCGGAAGGAGTTTGACTGGCAGAGAGGTTCGGCTGGAGGAGAAGTTCAACCGCCCCCAAGCTGGCCAGGCTAGACTGCCCAAGGGGTCGCTCTCACTGTTCAAGTTCATCCAAAGGGGATCCAATGATAGAAGGATGGCCGAGATCGCTTTGAGACTAGACATTTAGCCAAACTTCAGCGAGAGCAGATTTATCCCCAATAATAGTCCTCCTACTCCCAAGTTCGAAACTCGAAGGAAGGGAGTACAGATATGATTGCCAAAGTTCTTTTTAGGCTCCCGCACCCATCAGGATGGGATGTCTTAACATCTACTGTGCTGGCGCTGAAACTTCATAAACACAAGGTGATCCAAAAAGATATTTTTTGAGCTTTCCGCCAAAATTCTACCTAAGGTATGGTATAATTAAGGATCTTTCCGTCGCCACTTCTCGACCATGATGAGGGGGACATGCATCACACATAGGTTGGCCGAATAAGATCTACAATCGTAATTGTTTCGAGCTTTTGTTGGCTATTAAAGGCCTTCTTCCTCCTCCGAAATTCATTCTGCCTGAGCCTTCTTCCTTCCTTCCTAAGTCATCTCCTTCCTTCTGCTCGAGAGTCCTGGATCCTTCTCGCATCCTCTCTGCTCCCAGGTGCTCTTCTGCCTGATTTTCGTCATGCTTATCGTCTTCTCGCCTTTCTTAGTCGACTTAGGTCAACTTTCCAATCCTTCACTTTAAGCATTCACACTTCTTCGATTTCTTGATCTTTTAGTTTTCTCTAGGGTGACTCTGTATTTCATTTTTCTTGATTTTTGGAGACTTTTTTGGGGTTTATTTTGATCCGTATGTCTTCCAAAACCTCTCAATCTATCAGTTCGTGGAGCTCGTCCAAGCCAACCTTCTTAGACCCCGCTCCTCTAGCCGAGGTCAATTCTAGGAGTATGCCCATCAATCTTTCATTTCGGATACCATTTCTTCTGTCTTTACTCCAAACGAGCTCTTCTTGATTAGGATACAGTATGGCATCCTACCAAAGTATGACCTTGAACTCCCCAGATCAGGCAACCGTGCTAGTTCGCCTCCAGTTGATCGATTTTGTCTATACTTGGAAGCCTTGCATGCCGAGCTTCGACTTTTACTTCCATCTTTCATTGTTGTGCTTTTTTGCTTTTTAAATATTTATTTTGCTTCCATCATACCGAACTTCTTTCGGTTTGTAATTGGCTTTCCTTCTCTTTATCATCTGGCCAAAGTCTGACCAACTATCTCACTCTTTAAAAATTTTTATACCTTCAAATGCCATCCTTCCGCAAAGAATTGGTGGTACTTCTTCCCCCAATTCAGTAAGAAGGGATTACTGAAAGGTGCTCCTTCTTTCATTCATAACTAAAAGGAGAAGTATTTCTTCGTCCGATGTCCGACCTTAATGCTTGACCTTCCTCCCTAGACTTCCTTAGGGAGTCAGTCTATCGAGCCCCCACTTTAGATGGAGCCAACTTCGAGTCTTCTAACAAGCTCAAGGTATACTGAGCTCCCCTCCTTTCCGATCTTTTGAAAGAGCAGATCTTATTCAATCTTGGCCTGAGTCCTCTTAACCCTATCGGTATTAGATGCATTTATATGTATGTATATAAATATACATAAGAACTCTCATAAAGTTTCAATGTACCTTGACTAACTATAAGTTTTTCTTTATTGCAGAGATGGAAACTAATGCTGTGAAGAGGCTCACCAAGGGCCTTTATGTCCAAAAGAAGAGGAAGGGGGTGGCCTCAAGTGGAAGTTCGAAAAGGATGAAGGTCGGCAGCCCAAGTTTCGAGATTCTGGATGTCCTCGCAGCTGCTCCTGAAGTTGTTCCGGATGTCGAGGTCCTTTCAATCATCGAGGGCAGCATCGGAGGTGCGGACTCTTAGCCTCCTGTATCCTCGAGCCTCTTCGTAGGAGGACCGGTGTCGGAGCCCCCCACTGAGAGGAAAAGAGGGGATGGAGACAAAAAGAAGAAGAAGAAGGTCGCTATCGTGAAGGTGGTCCGTAAGGCTCGTTCGGATGGGTTAAGTAATAATGGTGGAGACGATCTAGGGGCAGACCTCTTTGGAAACCCAAACATCATCTTCGATCTGACCAACAAGTTCATCCTACCCAAAGAGGTGGATTGCCTAGCCGACCTCGATCGGACGTAGTTCATCTGGGAGTTTCTCAAAACTTTTTTCAAGGTAATCATCTTGCCGTATTTTTTTATTTTTTTTCTTCTTTTCTTTATCTTACTATGACTCATCCATGGCAGTCGGACCATCACATACTGACCCACCTCAAGAGGATAAATCACCAGGAGGCGAAAGTGCTGAAGGTCCATGGGGACCTTCAAACCAAAATCGATTGCCTTTAGGGGAAGGTTGCCAATGCTGAGCGCCTCGAGAGAAGAAGGTGGCGGAAAATGAGAGTCTCTGGGGAGCACTTCGGAAGGAGGAGCTCATGTCGACTGGGCTCAAGGCCGCATTGGCCCTAGAGGAGGAGAAAAAAAAGGAGGCCGAGATCAAGGTCGCCAAGCTAGAAGTTAGAATATCGAAGTCTGTTTCAGAGGCGGCAACTCGAGCCATCGAGGAGTTCAAGACCTCCTCCAAAATGAAGGACTTAAATATCGCATTTGGCCAGAAGGTGTTCATAAAGAGATTCAAGCTTTGTGAAGGTAGGGTGGCCCAGAAGTTTTCTAAGCTTGATCTCAGCTTTCTGGAAGAGGAGCTCGATGAAGAAGTTGGGCCATCCGGTGTTGCAACCGACCCCTCCCCCATCAAAGTGGTCTTTGAAACCTCCAACGAGCCTACTGTCGAGGTGCCCGAGCCTATGTAGAAGTCCGAGGTTGTCTCTGAAGCATCAATCGAACCCGTTCCCAAGCCCATGGCTACCCCTGGAGTGCCGAACTCCTCTGCTGCTTCTCCTTCAGAGGTCGGAGGCCTTTAGTAGTTGTATTTTCTTTTTTGCTTTATCTTATACTCGAAAAAAATTTTAATCAATAAAAGTAGAACTTCTTTTAATCAATAGCTTAGAATGCTTTTCGTGCGTTGGATGTAGTCCCCCATTGATGCCGAGCCACTACTTCAGGGAATTCCTTTAAAATTGATCGTTAGAAATTTGAAGAAGAAAGTTCACCACTTGAGAAAGAAATTAAAAAGGGTTGAAAATGAACTTCAAAAATCTAGGAAGAATGCATCAGAGGCAATAATTGAGATTACCCACCTTCGTTAGCTGCATATGAAAGACTCCACGACCTTCATCATCAAGAAGGGCAGCTTCGAGAGAGAGTTAGCGGAGCTCAAGAAAAGTGCCAGCGATAAGTCTTGGGCATTAATAGCGAAGGTCGGCTCTCTTGAAGTCAAACTCCAGGTGGCAAGGGAGAAGATTCAGCTATTAGAGGGGAGTTCATCATGGTCTGCTGATAAGGCACGATATGAGTGGGATTGGTCGAAGAAGTTCTCCGCACTTCAGAAGCAGTTACATGACATCAAGCTCACTTATGATACCTATCAACTGGGTTGGACCGAGAGGATATCCATGTTTGAGCAAAAGCTTCATGCTACTAACAGTGAGGTGGCCCGACTCCAAAAATAATTCGATGATAGTCACCAAGCCGATGCGAGCAGGGGATCAGAGTAGGTTGCCTCCTTGATGAGGACTCTGGGCGAGCTCTCGAAAGTGGTTGGAAGGAAGAAAGCTGAGGTTCAACAGCTGAAAATCTAGCTATCGTGCGAGCAGCAAGCCGTTAAGGATGCTGAGGCAAAGTCTGAAGTCCTAAGAAAGCAACGACGAGAGCTTGAATGTAAGTTCAAACACATCAACAAAATGTATATAGATGGCTTATATAAAAAGAGAGAGCTTGAGGGGGAGATTCTCAGACCAAAGCAAGCCTTGGCGATGGCTGGGGCCGCCAGTCAAAAATCTGAGTCCGATCCATCTTAGGACTTCGGTCTTTTCATGTAATCAGTCTTATCGACCTTTATCTTGCTTGTAACAGGCTTATATTCTCATGTAATCGATCTCGTCGATCTTTATTTTGCATGTAATGAACTTAATATTTGCAATAAAATGGTACCCTTTTTGTTATTGTATTACACGAATTTAATGCTGGTTAATGGCTTCGCTTTCTTCATCTCATTTTTTTTTGCTTTGTCTTCTAATGAGATGCTTGTTATGGATGCCGAACTAGAATCTCTTCTGTGAACTAGGGCGGGGTTCCCCCTTTCGTATTTGACATAGCCATAGGGGGAATACATATAAGGGTCGTCGGTATGGCTTTTTTCTTTTCTTCATTTTAGATTAATAAGGCCTTGGCCTTCCTCGTGTTAGGATGAGGTTCTCTTCTGTTCCTTGCACGTTCGTAGAGATACGTCAAGATCGTTGATGGGATCTCTTCCCTCATCTCGTCTTAGTTTAACGAGGCCTTCTGCTTTGCTCACATTAGGATGAGATTCTCCTCCTATTCCTAATATGGCTATAGGAGCATAATAGGACCTCTTCTCTCATCTCGTCTTAGATTAATGAGGCCTTCGACTTTACTCACGTTAGGATGAGGTTCTCCTCCTATTTCTAACATGACTATATGGACACATTAGGACTGCTGGAAGGGCCTCTCTCCTCATCTCGTCTTAGATTAACAAGGCCTTCGACTTTGCTCATGCTAGGATGAGATTCTTCTTCTATTCCTAATGTGGTTGTAGGGGCACATTAGGGCTGCTTAAATGACCTCTTTTCTCATCTCATCTTAGATTAACAAGGCCTTCAGCTTTGCTCATGTTAGGATGAGATTCTCTTTCTATTCCTAACGTGGTTGTAGGAGCACATTAGGACCACTGGAAGGATCTCTTCCCTCATCTTATCTTAGATTAATGAGGTCTTCGGCATTGCTCACGTTAGGATGAGGTTCTCCTCCTATTTCTAATGTGACTGTAGGAGCACATTAGGGCCATTGGAAGGGCTTCTTCCTTTATCTCATCTTAGATTAATGAGGCCTTCAACTTTGCTCATGTTAGGATGAGGTTCTCCTCTTATTCTTAAGGTGGCTATCTTTGTTGCACGATTAAGTTCGGAAAGTCATTTTCTACCATTACAGATTTTTAACAAGGATTGGGGTGTTAAAGTTGGATGATTTTATTACGATCAAGTCATTGATAATATATCAATATGTTTTTTGAGTTCCACAGTCGGGGTAGATTGGCTCCTCCAAGCTCCTTCAAGTAATATGTCCTAGGCCGAACAACTTCCTTGACCTTGTAAGATCCTTCCCAATTTGGGATGAGCTTTTTCTGATTTTGAGGTTGAGAAATGGCAACTCGTTGAAACACTAAGTCCCCTACTCTGAATACTTTATCTTTAACTCTAGAGTTATAGTATCGGGCCACCTTTTGTCTGTAAGTAGTTATCCGAACTTGGGCCTCCTCTCATTTTTTCTCTAGTAGGTCGAGGTTAGCTCTCAGGTCTTGCGAATTGTGCTACTCATTGAAGGCCACAACCCATGCCGATAGGAGTTTGAGCTTGATTGGGATGACCGCCTCCATTCCAAAGGCCAAGGCAAATGGTGTTTCTCTAGTTGGCAGTCTTTGAATAGTTTGACATGCTCAGAGTACATGGTAGAGTTCATCCACCCAAGTCTTTCTTGCTCTTTCAAGCCTTGCCTTAATATCCTACAATAAGGTCCTGTTGGTCACCTCTGCTTCACCATTTGCTTGCGAATGGACCACCGATGTGAAATTATGGAAGATGTTCAAATCCTCGTAGAATTCAGCAAACTTCATCCCAGCAAACTATCGCCTATTATCTGTTACAAGGGTTTGGGGCAGGCCAAACCTACAAAGAATAGACTTCTAGAAAAAATCTTATACTTTGGCTTTAGTAATTTTTGCTAGGGGTTTGGTCTCGATCCATTTGGTGAAGTAGTCAATCTCAACTAAGAGAAACTTTCATTATCCGGATGCCATCGGAAAGGGGCAAAGTATATCCATCCTCCATTGCATAAATAGCCATGGGGCACTCAAGGATGCAAGCTCGAAGGCTGGTTGCCTTTATATATTTGCATTCCTCTCGCAGCGGTCACACCTTTTAACATATTCGACACAATCATGATACATAGTTGGCTAATAATACTCTTATCGAAGTAGCTTGTAAGATAGGGATCTAGCATCCAGATGGCTTCCACAGATTTCTTCATGCACTTTCCATAGTGCAAAATTGACTTCAGAAGATTGAAGATATTTTAAAAGTGGCATAAAGTACGATCTCTTGTATAGCTTACCTTCAAACAGAATATACTAGGAAGCTTGGTTTCTCAGCTTTCGAGCTTCTTTTGGATCATAGGGGAGTGTCCCATCTTTGAGATAAGCGATCAGTGAATTGATCCAGTAGGGCTCATGGTCAATCTGGATTGTAGACTACGGTTCTTCCATACTCGAGTATTTCAACACCTCAAAGTATACTTCTTTGAAAAGTTCGTTGGGGGCAAGTATGGCCAGCTTAGATAGAAAGTCGGCTCTGGTATTCTCTGCCCTTCAAATTTGCTGAATGTCGAAGCTATTGAAGGTTGAGGTCATGCTCTTTACTTTCTCAAAATACTTTATCATACTTTCCTCCCGAGCTTCATAACTACCATTGACTTATCCCACTACCAACTGTGAGTCACTATAAGCCTAGAGTCTGTCTACCTCTAGTTCTTTTGCTATCTTCAGTCCAGCTATTAGAGCTTCATATTCTGCCCCATCGTTTATTGCAGAAAACTTAAAGCATAGTGCATACTCGATGATGACCCCTTCAAGATTGATCAGGATCAGTCTAGCACTTGCACAAGAAGCATTAGAAAAACCATCCACATACAAGGCCCAAAAAGCTTCGAAAAGGTTTGCTCTTTCTTTGAGGAAGCTCGACTGCAACCATAAAATGTTGGTCTCATTTCACTTAGGTTCGGCATCATCCGGGATCATGCATTCGACTAAAAAATCGATCAGTATCTAAGCTTTGATTGACGGTTGAGATTGATAGTTGATATCGAACTCTGTCAGCTTAATAGTCCACTTCGCTATTCTTCTAGAGGAATCTGTTTGATGAAGAACTGCCTTGATTGGTTGATGAGTGATGAGTGAAGAGTGTTATGGTGTGCCCCTAGAAGTAGGGCCAAAGTCTTCTAGCTATAATTAGAAGAGTGTAAGTTAATTTTTCTAATTTAGTATACTTGATCTTCGCATCTCTCAAGACTCGACTCATGTAGTAGATCGGCTGTTGTACTTTTGCCTCTTCCTTGATCAGGACCGCTGCTAGGGCTGTAGGAGAAACCGCTTGGTATAGGAATAATTCTTCTCTAGGCTCGGGCTTTGCCAACAATGGGGGTGAACCGAGGTAGCTCTTGAGTTCTTTGAATGCCTATTGGCACTCTGCCATCCAGTAGAAGTTCTTTGGTTGCTTAAGGACCTAGAAGAAGGGCATACACTGCTCGACCAACTTCGAGATAAAGCGGTTTAAGGATGCCACCTTCCTGGTTAGGTGCTGGAATTTTTTTATTGATTTTAGGGTGGTCATCTCTTGGATGGTTTGGATCTTCTCTGGATTAGCTTCGATCTCCTGCCTCGAGATCATGAACCTCAAGAATTTCTTTGAGGTTACTTCGAAGGCACATTTTGTCAGGTTCAACTTCATCTTGTATCTTCAAAGGGTATTAAAGGTCTCTTCAAAATCGGCAACATGATTGGATGAGGTTCGGCTCTTGACAAGCATATCGTCCATGTAGACTTCCATGTCGTGGTCGATCTGCTCCTTGAAGATCTTATTGATCAGGCATTGATAGGTTGTGCCTACATTTTTAAGCCCAAAGGGCATGATCCTGTAACAATAAAGATACGGACAGTAATAAAAGTAATTTTCTCCTCATCCTTTGGTGCCATTTGGATTTAATTATAGTCAGAGAAGGCATCCATGAAGGTGAGGAGCTTATGACCTAAGGTTGCATCCACCAATTGATCAATTTTGGACAGGGGATAGCTATCCTTTGGATAGGCCTTGTTCAACTTCTTGAAGTCGATACACATTCTCCACTTGCCATTGGCCTTCTTGACTAGGACCACATTGGAGGCCCAACTCAGGTAGTGGACTTCTTGGATGAACCCAGCTTTGAGGAGCTTATCCACTTCCTCCGCTATTACCTTTTGCCTTTCTGGTGTATGGCCCTGAATTTTCTCTTTCACTAGCCTGTACTTAGAATCGATGGCCAACTGATGTTCTATGACTTCGGCATCAATTTCTGGCATGTCTACTTGGACCTAGGCGAAGATGTTAGCATTCTTCCACAAGAAGGCAATGAGATGCTCTCAAACTTCATCTTCCAAGTTGGAGCCGATCTGCATTGTATGCTCCGTGCTTCCATCATTCAGAGGGATGGTTACAAGATTTGCCATGGGCTCACCTTGCTCCTTAGTAAGATCATCACGGACATCCAGTCCATCAACTAGGCAACGATCGAGATGGCTTTTCTTTTGTAAGATGATGGAGTAACAGTGCCTTGCCAAGGCCTGACCTCTCCAGATCTTTCTGATTTCATAGCTTGTCGAAAACTTCACTTTCAAGTAGTAGATCGACACCATAGTTCGGAATGTGTTTAGACCTGATCGGTTGAGAATTGCATTATAGGCTGATGGGGCCTTCACTACCAGAAAGTCAACCTATGCTTTGGCTTGCTTTGGGTATTGTTCTGCAGCCATAGTTAGTGTTATTATTCCTTCAACTGGCATAGCATCATTAGTGAAGCCCACCAACGAGAAGTTCATAGGTCCTAGGTGGTTATTGGGTATAGACATTTTAGTAAAAGCATCATAAAATAAGATATCGATAGAGCTTTCATTATTTACTAAAATATGGCATACATCATAGTTAGCAATGTTAAAAAGATTACAACCGCATCATTGTGTGGGAACTGAACTCCTTGCGCATTTTCGTCAGTGAAAGCTATGGGCTCCTTAGTTCTCTGCCTCTTTACAGGCTTTGCTGATCCACTGGCCTCCCCTCACCAAAGTCCCCCAAAGATGGTGTTGATGATGCCAAGTAGGGGTCGATCTTCTTACTACTCCTCCCTCCTTGGTGGTTCTAATGGTGGAGGGGCCCTCGATCGATCCTTCCATCCTTCAGGCTGACGTCGCAGGAATCGATCAAGTCTGTCTTACCTGATGAGCTCCTCAATTTCATCTTGGACCTGAATGCATTCTTTAGTATCGTGATTGTGATCACGAGGGTAGAGACAGTACTTGTTGGGATTGTGCTTGCTAGAGTGAGTGTGCATCCTCTTTGACCTTGGCAGCTGCTCCTTGATCTCCATCAGAATATGGGTTTTTAGAGCATTGAGGGAGGTATAGTTATGGAACCTTCTGAGGTGGGAGCCCCATCATGCCCTTCTGCTAGGGCTTCTTTGATGATGAGCTTAAGGGGGAGTTCGCTCTCGCTTGCGCTCAAGAGGAGTCTGCGAGCATGGCTGAACTTCATTCAACTTTTTTTCAACTACGGGCTTGCTAGATTCGCCCACCTACTACTCTCTCATGGCTTCCTCATCGTTCAGTTTGAAGGTCTCCTCAGCTCGGGCATAACCTTCAGCCTGAGCTAGCAAATCAGCAAAATTCCTACGATACTTCTTCTCTAAGGAGAATAGCAAATTATTCTTCTGAAGGCCATCCTTAAGCACGGCCATGGCAATTCACTGGTCCAAATTTTGGACCTCCAGTGCAGCGACGTTGAAGCAGTTGATGCAAGCTCGAATGGTCTTCCCTTCCTGCTGCTTGATGTTGATGAGGGTTCGAGCCTCGCCTTGGACGTTGGCTGTTGACAAAATGAGCCATCAATTTATGGCTCATTTGGTCAATGGAGGAGATCGTACTTGACTTCAATGTCGAGTACTAGTTTCTCGCTGCTTCCTTCAAAGTAGAAGAAAATGCTCAACACAGAATGGCATCCGATGCACCATGGAGCAGCATCATATTTTAGAAGGTCTTTAAATGGTCAACCAGATCAGTGGTCCCATCATAGCTCTTAAATTGAGGAAGCTTGAAGTTTGGTGGGATCGGTTCCTGCATGATTCTCTAAGAGAAAGAAGGGTCAATATGGATATTATCGTGGTTACCTGGGGTAGCATGGCAGAGCTCCTCAATCCATCGATCTATTTCTTGGAGTTTTCGATTAAGGGCCTAATCTCGATCATGGATCTCGAAGAATTTCTATCTATAGATGGAGAAGATCTCTTCTGAAGAAGAATCATGATCGAAATAAGGGCTCTCCACTCTCTGTTTTCCCTTTTCGGAGGCAATGGATCTGCTGACCCAGGTAAGCCTCCTTGGAATTGGTTCTTGACATCCTGACGGGGGGTTCTTCGACTGGACCGCCATCGAAGATTGTTGCATGGCCTACACCATCTCAATGAGGCCCCAAACCTGCTATATCAATAGGTTGAACTGCTCTAGATCTACCATTATTATCGATGGAGAAGGTTGCGGTGCCGGTGAGGCAGGTGGATTTGGCTCAAGTCTGGTGGTAGAGGCGGTGGATCTTTGAGTGGTCATCTTTTTTGAAGGCATTTTGAGGTCGAGGTAGAGAATGAAGATGACCCTTGAAGGAAAAAGCTCATGGGATCGACTGAGCACTCCTTTTAGAATAAGAGCCCAGGGAGTCCTTCCTCTAGAGTCAATTTTGTTGGTGCAAAATTTGGTTGACATCAGAATTAGTGCTGGAGTCGAAGAGGGCGAGGTCATCGCTGGTGACCTACAAAATAAGTCTCACCTGGAGTCAAAGGTGGTGGCTTAGGTAAGATCCTTCGATGATTAAGTTAGCTCTTTCGGCCAATAAAAATGGAGTGCTTAGAAAAGAAAGTGATAGAGTGTCGAGAAGAAGAAGAGAGCTTTAAAAAGAAAGCATATCTAGAGGATCTCTTAAATAAATGAATCTAATAATAAACTAATAGTGACAGCTGCAACCGTCTGATAGTGGATCGTTTGGGATCACGTGAAGTTTGTTACGAAGGATAATGTCTATTGTCATGATGTGCCAGTCCGTTGGAATCTGATAACTAAAGTTTGGATAGTATAGCTACAAGCGATGAAGAGTTTCTAGTTATTATTATTCCAAAAGAGCTTGGAGGTTATCGAGGTTTGCTGTGCATAGGCTATTGCTTGCTATATCGAGGGCATATGCCGAGGTCCTTTTGGACTACTGGAAGGGGTCCGGATGGAATCCTGCTGGAAGTATCTAGGAGAAACCTGACTGAGCAGAGCCCTTCATGCAACTGAAAGGAGAAGTCTGGAAGGAGTTCGACTGTAGGAGAAGTCCAAAAGAAATTTGACTACAGAAGAAGTTTGAAAAGAATTTGACTGGCAGAGAAGTCCAGCTGAAGGAGAAGTTTGAAAGAAGTTTGACTAGTGGAGAGGTCCGACTGGAGGAGAAGTCTAGGAGGAGTTCGACTATAGGAGAAGTTCGGCTGGAGAAGATGTCTGAGAGGAGTTTGACTATAGAAGAAGTCCGGAGGGAGTTCGATTGGTGGAGATATCCGATTGGAGGAGAAGTCTGGGAGGAGTTCGACTATAGAAGAAGTCCGACTGGAGGAGAAGTTCAGAAGGAGTTTGACTGTAGGAGAAGTCCGAAAGAAGTTCGACTGGTGGAGAGGTCTGGCTGGAGGAGAAGTTCGAAAGGAGTTTGACTATAGAAAAAGTTCGGAGAAAGTTTGACTGATGGAGAGGTCTGGTTGGAGGAGAAGTCTGGAAGGAGTTCGACTGTAGAAAAAGTTCAGAAGGAGTTCGACTGGCGGAGAGGTCCGACTAGAGGAGAAGTCTGAAAAAAGTTTGATCGGCCCCCATGTTGGCTAAGCTAGACTACCCAGGGGGCTGATCTCACTATTCAAATTCATCCGAAGGGAATCCAATGATAAGAGGATGGCCGAGATTGCTCTGAGATTAGACATTTAGTCAAACTTCGGTGGGAGCAAGCTTATCCCCAATAGTGTTGATTTGTTCTTTATGTGCAATTCCATTTATATATGGCATTAGATTTTGGCTGTTCACCTTAAATGTATTACCATTCTTGGGGTTATGAATTTCAATTGCTCAATGTGAGAATATTTGTGTGATAATGAAACATCCATCCCATCGAGAGCGGAGTTTACCGAGAAAGATGCATAACCTAGAATTGAAGAGCTATACCTTTTGATTTAGCTCAAACGATTTTCTAGAGATATATCTATCATGAAATACTTTGGTTTGAGCCTTGTAAATTCATGAACTCTCGTATGTATCGTTGCGAAGTTAAATTCATGAACTCTCGTATGTATCATTGCGAAGTTCTTCTAGTTTATTATTTGCATCCTCCGATTAGAACTTGCATTCTTCATGTTAAAATTAAACATTCGTTTGGCCCAGAGTGCACAATGTTCTAATTCAACTGACAGATGGCATGCTTTGCCATAATCTAATCAGTAGGGTGACATACCGATAGGGGTTTTAAAAGCTATACAGTAAGCCCATAATGCATCATCTAAGTAAAGAGACCAATCCTTTCTATCGGGCCTAACCATCTTTTCTAGGATATGTTTAATCTTCCTATTTGACACCTCCACCTAACCATTAGTTTGGGGGTGATATGGTGTGTCAACTTTGCATGTAATATTATATTTTTTCATAAGTGCTTCAAAGTATCTATTCGTGAAATGGGTCCCCCCATCACTAATGATCATCGTTGGGAAGCCAAATCGACTAATGATGTTTCATTGGATAAAATTAATTACAACTTTATTATTATTTGTTCATGTAGGTATTGCCTCCATCCATTTTGACATGTAATCAACTACCACCAAAATATATTCGAACCCAAATGAGGTTGGAAAAGGCCCCATGAAATCGATCTCCTAAACATCGAAGATTTCTACTACTAAAATGAGGGTTAGCGGCATCATATCCTTCTTAGATAAATTTCCTATTTGCTAACATTGCAAACAACTTTGGCCAAACTTATGTGCATCCTTGAAAAGTGTTGGCCAATAAAATCCACTTTGCAGCACTTTTGCTGTAGTTTTTCTTCCACTAAAATGTCCCCTATATGCCAAAGAATGGCAAAAAGTGAGAATGCTTTGGAATTCACTCTTAGGGACATAATGACAAATAATTTGGTTAGGACAGTATTTGAATAGTTTAGGTTCCTCCCAAAATAATATTTAATTTGCAAGAAAAATTGATCCTTTTCTTGCTTTGTCCAGTGAGAAGGTACTTATCCTATTGACAAGTAATTGACAATATGGGAAAACCATGAAGCTCGACTAGAGAAGATTAAAAAATTTCTTTTTGATCTCATCTATGCCTATCGTGTGTTCAACTAAGATTCTGGAGATATGATCAGCTACCACATTCTCGGAACCCTTCTTATCTTAGATTTTCAGATCAAATTCTTGTAGAAGAAGGATCATCTGATTAATCGCGTTTAGGTATCTTTCTTTGAAAGAAGATGTTTCAGAGCCGCATGATCATAGTAAACTAGAACCTTAGACCATAATAGATATAAGCAAAATTTTTTAAGGGTGAACACTACTACTAGTAGTTCTTTTTCTACTGTAGTGTAGTTTAATTGGGCATCGAAAAGAGTCTTGCTAGCATAATAGATCACATGTGGCTTCTTATTAATTTTTTGGCCTAAGATGGTACCTATTTCAAAGTCAGAGGCATCACACATAATCTCAAATAGAATGGACCAGTTAGGGGGTTTTATTATAGGTGCTATTGTCAAAGCTATTCGTGATATGTTGAAGGCTTTCAAATTATCTTCATCAAAGACAAATAGTGTATCCCTGGCCAATAGATTGCACAGAAGTCATAAAATTTTGCTAAAGTCTTTGATGAAGCATCTATAAAATCCAGCATGACCTCAGAAGAATCGTATTTGTCGGACCGAAGTAGGGGGTGGTAGTTTTGAAATGACCTCAACTTTGGCTTTATCTACCTTGATCCTTCTTTTGGAAACAATGTCCTAATATAATTCCTTCCCGCATCATGAAATGGCTCTTTTTTCAACTCAGGACAAGATTTATCTCCAAACACCATTTAAGAACTT
The DNA here is from genome assembly GCA_006176705.1 of Cocos nucifera. Taxonomy (NCBI): domain Eukaryota; kingdom Viridiplantae; phylum Streptophyta; class Magnoliopsida; order Arecales; family Arecaceae; genus Cocos; species Cocos nucifera. Next base: position 138,114 of record QRFJ01001227.1, read on the forward strand.
TGGAAAGATTATGGAGACAATCCTCAAAGGTGGTTCCAAACATAAAAAAATCATCCATAAAAACTTCAAGATATTTATCCACCTTATCCAAAAAAATGGTCAGTATACACCGTTGAAATATAGCAGGTGCATTGCAGAGCCCGAATGACATACGCCGAAAAGCTAAGGTGCGATAGGGGCAAGTGAAGGTAGTCTTTTTTTGATCATCCAAAAATATAGATACCTAATTGTACCCTGAATAACCATTAAGAAAATAAAAAAAACTTTGTCCTGCTAACCGTTCTAAGATTTGGTCGATGAAGGACAATGAAAAATGGTTCTTCCTAGTAATAGCATTTAGTTTTCTATAATCTATGCATACTCACCATCCAGATGATATGCGGATGGGAAGTAGTTTATCTTCTTCATTCTCAACCACAGTAATACCGGATTCTTAGGTACAACTTGAGTAGGGTTGACCCATTTACTATCGGATATAAGATAAATGATTCCAACATCTAACCACTTTACCACCTCTTTCTTTACTACTTCACACATGTTTGGGTTCAATCTCCTTTGCATGTCTCGATGAGGTTTGGCATTTACCTCGAAATGAATGTGGTGCATGTAGATGGAGGGGTCAATTTGTTTTAAATTAGCAATGAACCAATCGATAGCCTCTTTGTATTTCTTCAGAACACCAATCAATTGTGCTTCCTGGTTAGGGGTCAAGTTTGATGCAATGATCACCGGGAGGGTATCATTGGATCCTAGAAATACATACTTGAGCGTGGCAGGAAGGAGTTTCAATTCTAATGTAGGTGGTGATTCTAAAGATGTAACTATTAGTGTACTAGCTAATGTGGGCAATAGCTCATACTTGATTATCCATGGAGTAGTTTTACCGTGTGGTATATCTAACAGGGTGTTAACTTCTTTCATATATCCCTCTATATCAAAGTCATACACTCCAAAGTGAGCCAAGCGAGTATCTAAGGGGTCTGGTGCTAGAATTATGGGTGTTGCATCTTCTATAATGTATTTTAGTATATCTACTTAGGAGCAACCATCCATTGATGATCCTTGGGAAGCACCAAACACATTCAGTCTCAGTTTCTTATTCCTAAACGATACGTCCATGACTCCTGTCCTATAATTAATGCATGCATTTGCCATAGCCAGGAAAAGTTGTCCTAAGATAACAAAAATTTATCTTGGGTTGCCACTTAGTTCCATGTCGAGAATCAGAAAATCAATTGGAAAGTAAAACTCATCTACTTTGACTAAGACATCCTCAAGCATCCCACATGGTTTCTTAGTTGATCTATTGGTTAACTATAGTATGACCGATGTGGGTTTTAATTCTTCGAATCCAAAAAATTCATACACCAAACTACGTAAAAGATTCACACTTGCCCCTAAGTCCAAAAGAGCTTTTTCAATGTGAAAATCTCCTATAACATAGAAAATGATGGGAGCTCCTGGGTCCTTAAGCTTTGGAGGGGTTGCATGCTGGAAGATAGAACTAGCCTATTCGATGAGGCATACTTTCTTTGAGGTTTGTGATCTAGATTTACATTTTTGGGTACACAAATCCTTCAAAAATTTGGCATAAGCAGGGACCTATTTGATTGTGTCTTAAAGGGAGAGATTAATTTAGACTTGCTTAAATAATTCCAACATCTCATCGAGTCTTCCTCCCTTCTTATCTGTAGGAATAGAGGCTTTTAGGGCATCTGAAAATGGGGCTTTAAGCAAGTAGGATGATTCTAGTGCAGTTGGTTTATTCTCTATTTTTGGGTCCTCCTTGTCCATGGGTAATTCGAATTTGGTTAGAGGTTTAGGATTGGTCTCATTAGTTTTACTAGTGTGTTCAATGACCTTCCCACTTCTCAGAGTCATGATTAATTTCACATGTTCTGAAAAGGCTTATGGGGTATTAGAGCTCTCAATCATGAATTGCACTCATGGGTTGCTCTTGGATCGGCTAGGTAATTTTTCTCCTTCCCTCCTACTAAATGCAGTCGCTAGTTGACCTATTTGGGTCTCTAGCTTAGCAATGGATTATGTATGGGAGTTAAGGGTCCGAGTGTTGACTTCTAATCGTTCTATTGCTTTTAGAACTTTTTCCTCAAAAGCTGAGCTATGATCGGTGGTAGATGGTTGAGGAACATTTTGAAATTGATGGTATAGTTTATGCCTATATGTTGGGTCCTAATATTGAGGTTGAGGTGCAGCACGGCCAACCACTAGTTGTGGTCTCCAGAAAAAATTTGGATGGTTTCTCTAGCCGGGGTTATAAGTGTTTGAATATGAATTGTTTCCTAGTCTATGAGCTTGTTGGACTTGAGTTTGCTGAACCTCCTCGTGCACAAACTCAGAAAATTGAGGTATGGCTGGGCATTGACTAACAAAGTGGTTCGGACTTGCACATAATGCACAAACTTCTCAGATTGGGTTAGGTGGAATCGAGGATTTTCAATATTTAGAAGATGGTCTAATTTTTGGGATAGTTCATCTACCTTACTGTGGATATCCGTGATGTTTCCAATCTGATAAATTTCATTTTTTTCTATTGAAGCATGGATTGTTCTCTAGAGGTGGCAGACATGTAATGTAGGAAATTCTCACTAAGTGTTTTAAAGAGCTGCCAAGCTTCGTCCTCACTCTTTAGCATGAATGTTCCATCACATGATGCATCAACCATTTGTCGGTGTTTCTCCAATAGACCATCACAGAAATACTAAACAAGTTACCATTTGGAGATAGCATGGTGTGGACATTTACGAATGAGGTCCCTTAACCATTCCCATGTCTCATAAAAAAGTTCACCCACCAATTAGAAAAAACTAGTGATAGCTTTTCTAATTTAATTTTTTTTAATTAAAAAGTATTTCTTGAGAAATTCTCTTTGAAGATGATCCCAAGTTGAAATGGTTATAGAATCTAAGGAGTTTAACTAATGCTTGGCTTTGTCCTTAAGTGAGGAAAAAAATAGTTTCAACCTAAGAGCATCATCAGAGAAGTTTTGGATTTTTACCATGGAACAAATCTAAAGAAATTCATCTAAGTGTTTGTACGGGTCTTCATTACTAAGTTCATAGAATGATGGCAATATTTGAATAATGCTAGACTTAATCTCATATTGGATAGCTTCTACTGGAGGTGCTTGAATGCATTGAGAAGGTATATGATGAAGGAGTGAAGTACTTCCTCAATTGGCATGATGGATCAGTCTCATGATTGTGATCCATGATTTTAGCTCAGATAGTTCTGATGGTTCATTCTATTTCAGGGTCTAAAGGTTGGATTTCAGGTTGTAATGATCTACGACTAAGCATGCACCCTTATAGTTATAATTTAAAATAAGCTTTTGTTCAAGTTATTTATTTATTTATTATTATTATTATTTTTGATAAGAAGAAAAGAGGGCAAGAAAGAGTTTAAAGAAGAGAACCTAAGGAGTTCTGAAGCTAAGAAAAGAAAGAAGATAATTTAATTAGAGTTTAATGTTAATTGCAATCAAGTTAGTACATAATGAACTCTCTATCCTAAAGTTATCCAAATTCTAAATAGCTTCTAACCAAGCCTCCAAGTTAGCCTTCAAGCCTCCAAGTCAGAGCTTAACTAACTAACTGGCAGTAAGTGTAAGGTTGGTGAAAGTTCTTCTATTGCTTTTCTTAGACACCAATTAAATTAGTCAGATTAGTGAACGAAATCAATTATAAATCACCTTCCTTCGAGCCCAGTCATCCTATAAACCACTTACCTAGACACCAGCTAGCTGACCAAGTCTAGCCTAGTCCAACTCTCAGGGTCACTTATTCTATTGAGTTCGAAATTCTTAGAGATTAATATTTAATTAATTTTAGATTAAGGTCTAGGTTATATAGATGCAAGAGAGTGATTTATGGGCCAAGGAAGGGTGATCAAATCTTTACCTTATTTTGGTCAATGGATTATGCCATTCAAGTTAATTATCGAGATGAAATGCAAAGAAACGAGGTGTCCAATCAAATTAAAATTTTTTATAATTGAGGTTACGCTATCTTAGTTAAGTGTTACGAAATGTCAGTACTTTTTTTTTTAAAACCAATCATACCAAGATTCCTAGCAACGATGCCAAAATTTAATGCATAGTCGTTGATAGCACCAAAATTAACTCTATTCACTATGTAGGTAGAGTGAGTCGAGATCGTATCCTCATGAATCTTGGGCTAAGTTGAGATTACAAAATAAAAAAAAAAAAATTATTTTAATTTAAAAAAAAAAAAATCCTAAAATTGATGTAATTAGAAAATAATGATCTTGAAAGTTTTGAATTAATTTTGAACTAATAGAGTTATATATCTTTTTTTTTAAATAGTTATGATTACTCTTTGAAAAAATACATATTTTTCCTCGAGACATCCTATATCTATAGATCACGGCGCGTCTCCCGAAAGTACTAGATAAACAACTTTTTTTTCTCGACACATCCTGTACCCATTGATCATGGTGTATCTCTGAAAAGTAAAAGTTGTTCCTAATATTTATCTAATAAGAAAGCATAAATAAAAATATATAAAAAGTGAATAAAAAAATTATGATAATTTTAAATAAAAAATATAATCCTTATTGTATATAAAAGAGATATAAGAAAGTTTAGAACAATAGAATCTGCTCTGCATTATTATAATTTTTTTTTTTCTTTCGAGACCGCTAGTCTAGTTGCTCATAGAGTAATTTCTTTTTCTTCCTTCGTGCAAGATTTTAGAAGAATTTCTGATATCATCCTCAAGTAAGAATATAAGAACATTTTTATAGGTATCAAGAGAAAAGAATTTTATATAATTTTTAGATATGAGACTAAAAAAAGATATTTTTAAATGATTAAAATTTATTTTTATAAATAATGGAAGATTGGATGGATATTTCTAAATAATTTTTTTTTAAATAAAATTAATCTGTCATTTACTTGTCGCACCCAACGCTACAAGCTCATGTCGTTTTCGCGTTTTTCTCCTGCCGTATAAGCTCTCAGTTTCCATGCGTAAAGCCTCGGGTGCCCACAAAATTCCATGCACAATACCCATCTTTTATGCATGGGGCCCCTTCCATTAATTGCGCTCAAGCCTTCTTTTGGTTTCAGCTAGCACAACCATGTCATGCCGTGACTCCCGTGACTCCCTTGTGCAGACGTCAAAGCTGCAGGCCTCTCTTCGTTCCACGTGTTCGCATCGTGTGTCTTATCACAAAGCCATAAGCTGGTTACTACCTCATTCCCGTGCATGAAAATAAGAATGCGCCACATCCATTTAAATTATTTCCCTTTTTGGATCAGCATTGAGACTTCCGTGGGCTGATGTTTTTAGCTGAATCTTGGGCTTGTTCTTGAATTTAAATTGATTACTCGGTTCACCATAAATTAAGCTAATTTTAAATTTAATTGATAAACTAAATTTAATCTTTTAATTACCTATAAAACATATCAAAAATCATCAAATTTTATTTAATAAATATTAAATATTATAATATTTAATATTTTTATTATTATAAATTATGTATTCATCACTAATCCGAATTCATCTAACTCAATAACCTAATTTTATGATCAATAACTTAGGATTTTTAATTCATAATTCTAGAGCCTAATTCATCATACTTAATTCTTAATTAAGTATTAGACTAAGCGTTAGGATTCGGTATTTCAAAAATAATTTTCATATTTATAAAATATTTTTACAACATGATTCTATTAACTAGTTATATGTTTGATTCATAATCAACATGCAATTAAATAAATTATGAGACTACTTTTAGATGTAATCTAAACATGCTTATGTAATTGAAACAGTTTCAATTCAATCAATCATAAATTAATTTTGATCAAATATAACATATTTATATTGATAAAAAATTAGATTAAAGAACTTTTAATCAAATTAAAATATTTTTAATTAGATCATAAAATTTTTTAGATTTAATCTAAAATTTTATGATCATGATTTTAGATTTGCGAGTACTAGGATAACTTTTCCACCATAAGGGATAAATCTTACAGTAGGACAATCTTATAGTAGTCCGTGCAATCTAAAATAATTTTTAATTTTAGATTTAAATATCATATTATAATTTAGATCATATCTAAATTATCAATCTAAATATGCATAAAATCATGTAAAAATAACATGGCTTTGATACTAATTGAAGGAACTAGTCTAAGATTTCAGGGTTAGATTTTAAAATTTTTAAATCTATGTAGCGGAAACATGAATTAATCATATTAATTCATAATTAAATATGAAAAATCCTAAATTTAGGATCCTATTACATGATTAAATTATGGTATTAAATTGAAAATTAACATATGAGAATAAATCATGTTGATCATATCAACATAAAAACTATTTTATGCTAGATCAAATCTAGATAGGAGAAAGATGATTATATCATCCATACCTTTATAAATCGAGTTTTCTAACTCACTGATCAGGGCCTGAGATTTTCTTTCCAAGCTGCACATGCATTTGATCTCTACAAGTTGTCCACACGAGCCCTCGATCGCTGATCAGAAGTCCGATGCCCAAAAATCAGCATAGTTTGCTAAAACTGTATTGATCCTTCTTCGACGATTGATCTGGATCTTTCTTTCTTTGAAACTTGGACCCTTCAATTTTTAAAAGATGAGGAAGATGATTTTGGACCCAAGACATCTCTCAAAATCACAAAAAGATGGAGGAATAGATAGAAGAAAATTCTAAAAGAAGATCCTCTTCTTCTTCTCTTTTTCTCTCATCAAAGCACCTTCATTGGTGCCTTTACAATTCCCACACCTAAACCTCTCTGTGCCCAGCCTCTCCATGCCCAAAGACCTCTCTCTTAGATGTGTAATCTCTAAAAAGGTTAGGTTAAAAACTCTTTTATATTGAGAGATATGGAGGAGTCCTTGTCTTGGTCAAATACCTAGTCAAGAGACCTCCAAATAGGGCTAGAAATGGGGCGTGCAACTCTTAGGCGTCCCCTCCTTTTTGGGCATGGACCACCTGATATTTGGTGCATTAAAATTCTTTATTTTCTATAAAAATTTTAGAAAAAAATTAGGAGTTTAGGCACCATACATAGATAAGAATTTTGATTGTAACAAACTTTATCAAATAGAGTTTGAAATCAAAATAACTAATTTATTTTGACTTGGTCCTCAAACAAATACCATGTAAGAAGTAAATGGAATGTGGAGATGCATGTCCTCTCTCTAGGCCAATTAGCAATCGAATTGCTAATTGATCCTCCTGCAATACTTGTACTAGGTTAAACGTCAATCGTATTGATTATTTAACCCTAGAACGATTCTTAATCGTTGATCAATCATCCGATCAGATTGAGACCTCTTATATGTGTGACCTCATAGGTCTGAACCTAAGTCGATAGTAAAGAAATTAATTTCTATACCAATCAAAGTGACCATCTAGCAATGGTATCCGACGATCAGATAGGTTGAATGTGTAGAACAACATCATTGAAACCCATGTAGATATAGTTTCTGTATAATTCATCTCCTTGATCAAAAAGCTTGTAGGATAACTCAGAGTTTAACTGTCAATCCCGATTAGGTCATCCACATTGTATTTCAAAATATCAAATCCATCTTATGGATTATCTTGGCCAAGATTTTTGCTATATTGAAATACAATGATGCATTCTTCTCCAACTCTTGGAGTGGTCAATCCCATCTTGATCACTTACTGGCCTTGTAAATACTTGACTGTGCCTAGAAATCTTTTGTTACTAAATTAGAAATTTAGTTAGTCTGATACCAAAGTACAGTGAGTTGCTTGCAAGCTACTATGGTGATATCAGGTCTAAGAAACATTTATATTTATATTTCATCAGAATAATTTTTGATAGTAGAATGCTTTGAAATTGATCACGTCCAGTGACGACGTATCTATGCATCTCACTTGTGTGCCATACCAATATCTCCATACTCCTTCATTAAGAGGATAACCAACCTATATAGTATACAACGATCTATGCTCGATAAATGCTGTCGTCCTAATTAACAACATATCATTTGATCGTTAACTGTTTAAGGACTAATTAATAAATTTTTTCTTTATCGAAACTAAATAGTCCTAAGAACTTCATCACAATAATGAAATTCATTAGAAGATGTAGACTTTATGATGAAAATATCAAAATATTTATTTTATTTATTAATAAATTAATTATAATTATAAGATAGTACAACCATCAATAGGCTGATGATTGGCTTTGGAACATATTTTTCAATATGGAGGGCTACACAGCGCCTCCACCCTAAGATAACTTCTATCCTAATTCTAGGACCATACCTATCCTAGACTTCTAGAGTCAACACCTTTACTCCTCCTATAACCTTCCAAAACTTGGGAGCACCACCAATCCTCACACTACAGTCGTCTGATCTTGATCGACATTGATTTTGGCCATCTGATCATGCAATCAGGCATCCCCAGGCTCCTAATCAAACTCAAAAAGCTCCACAACCATCTGATCATGACTGGCTTGCTCCAGAGCCATCAGATCATGCTCCAATCCATGCGATCACTCATGAACCCAGTCCATCATGGACCATGATACCCAAGCAAGCATGTGTGCTAGCACTCCCGGGCTGCATGCGTGCCTGAGCTAGCCCATTGCACTTTGGCCCAATGCTAGTGTGTTGCTGGGCCTAGCCCATACAGCCTACACCGGCCCATGGATCCCTTCGACGACCCATGGATCGTACCAGCTACTTTCGACTTACTCCCTCACATGTTTCTCCTTCATCTGGACTCTGTTTGTACTATTCTTAAGCTTGTTGGATTTCGTTCATCATTTTAGACCTCATTTTAGCTTATTATGAATTGAATCATGAGGTATTTTTTTTTAATAATCTTCACCTCAAGTTGATATTTGGCCTCCATCTGTCTTTAAAAGCCTATGATCCATCTTACCCTCATGCCTTAGGGCATGCCTACTGTCTGATGGATGGATAAATGTTGGAGCCAAGCCAGACCACTCGATTCTATCTCCATCATGGGCTGTGTCTACTCTGATCAAAGATTTGCTCAAAAAAGTTTCCTATAGTAATAGAAACTTTACTTTATGATGTTGCTTCTCATCCTCTTAAGTTTCTTGTCTCATGCTTAATCCATCTACTTTTGGAGCTCTATCTTACACTAGGTTCCCTCTGGCTCCTAAAGCTCCACCCACACTGGGCTTCCCACCAGATAGTAATGTCCTCTCATCCTCTTCTTTTTCTCTAGAATAATCCTATCGCCATGTACAACTTTCAAGATTCCATCACTAGCTATCCATCTATAGCCATTTGAATCCAATCTGCTTAGTGAGATAAGATTTTACCTAAAATTAAATATATATTGAACCTCCCTCAATCTCCTCACT